>PVIU01002857.1:0-159879 GCA_004026605.1 Ondatra zibethicus
TTCTCAGTTCTATTTCCCTGAGTCTTACACTGCAATGGAGATGCAACAAAAGAAGACCTTGGAGGTCCCTGGAAGTAGCTTGTAATTGGGGAAATCCAAAGCTTAAGAGACTTAAACCCTCATTAACCTGAGACACGTGCTTTGACAACAAAGACAAGGAGAGACCTAAAGAATGATTCCCATGGTATCATGTTTCAAGGTAAATGGGAAAACCTGACTTTCTGTTGGATCTCAGGATCTCAACTCTGCCCCCAAACCCCTCATGCCTACACACCTGGGTGCACCGTGGCTGCTGCTTGTCTCTTCCCATCTGAAGGCTCTGGTCTTTGCTCCAGAAATGTCACCAAGTGTGGCTTAGGTTCAGGAAGACCTGTGTATAGAATAAGAGAAGAAGATTGTTTGTGTTTTTTACTTGGAATTGACATGTCCCTTCCTGTACAAGGCTTGTAAGGACAGAGATGAGGTGACAAATGCTTGCAGACAATCAGCTCCTTTAGTGTTTTCAGACAGGATCACTACAGCACATGAAGGAGCCTACAATATCCAGATTCTGAGTTTCATTTCAAAGGAAAAAAACAGTAAAACTGAATTATAAAACACTTCAAGTAAAAAGTATGTTCCATGTCTCGTTCCACCAAATTTCTAAAAAGCCCACTAGAGTGAAGGAAACACACATCCCACACAGAAAGGTCAAATACAGAAAGAAGCAAACAGTGAAATGATTCTTTTTGAAAATATAATATTTTCATTTTTCATATGCATTGGTATTTTGCATACATGTTTGACTCTGTGAGGGTGATGTGTTAATCTTTATCAATAAAAAGTCGAGAGTCAGATATCAGCTAAGAAACTGAAAGATCCGAGAAGCACCAGGATGTCCTGCCTCTTCCATCCACCGTCCAAAAGGACAGAGATGCTGTCTCATCTTTGCGTTTCTACTTCCTGTTCCTCTCTCTACAGTCTTCCATATCTCTGTGGTCAGCTAGTGGCTGCTTCTACCCTCTGATAAGCTTTATTTGTCAGTACACAAGACAATCAAAACATCACACAACATGAGGTTGTCAGACCTTGGGTTTACAAACAATTGTGAGCTGCCATAGGAGTGCTGGTGATGTGGGATTTCCTGCCTGGGCTAATAGGCCAAACAGTGTTGTAATTAATATAGTTTCTGTCTGATTATTTGGATCAGGGTGGCCAGGAAGGAAAGTGTAGTTTCCTTTTACACAAAGGTCCTCTTAACAACTGAGCCATTGCTCCAGCCCAGAAATGATTTTTAATGTAGTGATCTCCTCAATTTTTTTGAAAACGAAGGATATGAAACTGACTGTTGAAATGTTCCCATGAGAAACCATACAAAGTGAGGAAGCTATATGTTGATGGTGAAATAAGAAGTCACTATAGATGAGATGCTCACCCAGGAATTCAAGGTTGCTGTAATTCTCCAGCATCACATCCCTGTACAGGTTCCACTGAGCAGGCTCCAGACATTCCCTCTCTTCTGGAGAGAACTCAATGGCCACATCTGAGAAGGAGAGCATTTCCTGAAATAAAGATAAGCGAATGATACCACACATTAATTTAATTAAAACCATAAATAATTTAAATACCAAGATGCATTGAGGGTAGATAATTATTCTGTCAGCTTGAATCTATCTAGGGCCAGTTTGAGAAGAGAGAGATATAATTGAGAAAATGCCTACCAAAGACCATCCTGTAGCCAAGTCTAGGGGCATTTTCTTAACTAGTGGTTCCTATGAGACAGCACAGCCCACTGTGGGAGGTGCCTGCACTGGGCATGCAGTTCTACATGGTACAGGAAAGCGGTCTCGGGGAGTCAGTAAGCAGTGTTCTTTTGCAGCCTGTTCTCCAATTCTTGCCTCAGGTTTCAGTCTTGACTTCCATCAGCGATGCCTGAAGTTGGAGTCTAAAATAAACCCAAGCTGTCTTTCATCACGGGCTTTAGCACAATAGAAACTCTCACACAGGCATCACATGTCTGTGGATTTGTCCCAGGATGAAAGGGAGCTAGAAGTGTTTCTTACATAGGTAGCAATATTTCTCAGACATGTCTGAAGTGGTCACATGATCTCACATGAGACCCTTCGAAAGAAAAGACAAGGTAAAGGACCCTATAAGCCCAGTTGAACATGATAAATTTCAGAAAGACATGTAAAATGAATGCACCCACAGAACATGCATTTAGTGCCATGTGCTACTACAGCCACACATATATGCATTCCTCACAGGAGAAAGTCATGGTGAGGGAGAAGGGATTTCTCAACAGTTCATGCACGCAACCATGACAGTTAAGTGCAATGAAAATACAGAGTCTGATGCAGCAGCTCTGGCTGTGGTGTGGGCTCAGTATTTCTACAGAGTTCAGTAATGATGCAGATGACAGGGACACGGGACACGAGAAGGAGCAGGGAAGAGGAAGAGCTCACAGAGTAAATACCATTTAAGTTTCTGATCATATGAGAACATAGGCAAGTACAGGACTAACAATACTGCTTGAGATTTAAAACAGAATACACATCACTTGATCTTTGTCATTTTCCCTTCCTATCTTTTCTCTGACAGGTATTGATGGAGGGGTTGTGGTATTCCTAAGCATGTTTGCACACATGACACCTGAGCATCAGTTTGCATAGCTGAGAAATAGAATTGCTGATGCTATTTTCACATTTCAAAATTTCTTAATTTTAGACCTTATGTTTTTCATATATTTTGAGTAATGTCCCAGAATAATCTATAAGTATAGTTACACAAAAAAGAAAGGTAGAAAGGAAGAAGAAAGAAAGGAACAAAGAAAGAAAGGTAGGTAGGTAACTGGGCAGTGGCGGCACAAGCCTTTAATCCCAAGCACTCAGGAGGCAGAGGCAGGTGGATCTCTTTGAATTTGAGGTCAACCTGGTCTACAAGAGCTAGTTCCAGGACAGGATCCAAAGATACAGAGAAACCCTGTCTCAAAAAACAAAACAAAACAAAATAACACAAGATGGGAAAAAACAAACAAACAAAAAGAACAGTGATGCATCATTTTTCCTTTTGATCACTGCAGGAAGTTCCAGCAATTTATGTAATAACAAGGCATTATTTGTAATAATTTCATGGTCAAGCTTTGGATTCTCTTTCTCAGTTATAGTTTGTTCACCCCCCAAACACTACCTTCCAGACTTCTGGAATGTACCCCACACAATGCACATCCAGCATTTGGGAAACAGTCATGGGGATTCTCCCTGCTATCACACTGTCCAGAACACTCATTGTTCAGGAAGTGTAATTAACATTTTTATTTGGTCCATCAACAGCTCCCAAGTAACGACACAGATTTCTTTTTAATCATGGAAGGTTGGCTTTTACTTTATGCTTGTCCCACTACTTCTTATAATTTAATTCAACCTGTTCCTGTTCATCTACATTTTCCCTTGGGGCTTTTACTTTTCTTTCATTCTGTATGTCCTGCTGTCCTGCCTCCTCTGTGTCTGCCTGGACCCGGGTGTCTCCCTCTGTCTCTGCCTCCGTGAATCCTCCTCTTACTCTCTCTGCATGGACGTCCCACTTATACCTCCCACCTAGGTATTGGTGATTTAGCTATTAGGTGAACCAGGTGCCTTATGCAGGCAAAGTAAACAAATGCAACACATCTTTCCATAGCAAAACCGATATTCCACAAGCAAATGGAAAACCTCTTTACATAGTTAAACTAATAATCCACAAAAAGGAAGTCCCCATGTATTAGATTCCTAATGTTACTGTCAAAGGAAAAAATCATAACATCTCCAACTTCTGTGCCTTATAATGCTTTGTGTTTAACAATTCTCTATTTTATAAGAGTTTCAGTTCATTACGTTTAACATATTGAGATCATGTGTTATTTACTTTTATCGGCCTGAAATAACTTCGTTTCACCAAATTTGTCATAATTGGCAAGAGTATGATTTTTCTGTAAAAATTATTGAATTGAAATATGTCATATTCCCATCTATCTCCTCATTGCAACTTCTCTCATGTCCCCCAATAATCTGTCTCAGATACATGGTTTATTCTTCTCTAATTAATATTGTTACACACACACAGCACACAACTTTACATATCTACAATGTACATCTACTATATAAATATGAATGTACACTGTTGCCTGTGTGCATGTTTTGGGGACTGACCACTTGTTACTGGACGAATAGTGAGTGGGCTCAGCCCTGGGGAAGACTGATTCTCCCTCTCTTAGCAGTTTTTAGGTGTATATATTGTGCTAATAGCCAGCACATTGCCCCCTCCAGGAATCTTGTGCCACTGCCATTGTTCAGGCAGTCATATTCTTGGGGAATCATGGGTGCAGTTTCCCTTCCCTTTCCAGAGGGCATAACCTCACAGCAGACTTTCTGGACCCCAGGCTCCCAGAATCAATATGGACCCTCTCCAGACATATTCCCTGAGCCTTCTGCACAGGAGTTGTGGTGTGGTGGTGTGTCTACTGGGTCAGAGCATCACAAGACAATAGTTCTCTGGATCTGTACGTTTTAGTTTGCCCTAATGCTCTCTGTGTTGCAGTACGCAGTGTCTTTAACAGGCAGTGACAGCTACACTTGGGTGTAGGTCTAAGGAAAAGCATCTGGAATGCAGTTAGCAACTCTGACGCTTTAGTGGCTCCAGTATGTTCTCCTCTGTAACTTAGGAACTAAGAGATCATCAGAGGCAACTGCTGCTAATGCCAAGATGTGGGAGGCACTGGGGCACCTTTAGGGATATCATGCCATACTGCTCATGGGTGTGGTTCACGGGCATAAAGCTAAGCAGGACTAAAACTCACCCTTACTCAGGAGAACTTCAGGTCAGGCCCAATCTCCTGAATCCTGTATCTGAAAGGCATGGTGTTTTCAACATTAGGAGGGGACAGAGGCTTATCATCACAAGACTTTGAGGACAACTGAAATATATCTGTAGTAAAGAACGGCTACATTGGGCCTGGAGAGATGGCTGAGAGATTAAGAGCACTGGCTGCTCTTCCAGAGGACCTGAGTTCAATTCCCTGTAACCATGTTGTGGCTCACAACCATCTGAAATCATTCCAGTGCCCTCTTCTGGTCTGTAGGTATTCATGAAAGCAGAACACTGCATACATGATAGATAGATAGATAGATAGATAGATAGATAGATAGATAGATAGATAGATAGATGAAGCCATACAAAAATAATGACTACATCGAAAAATGTCTTTAAATAAAGTGTAGAGTTGAGCACCAATGAGGAATCCTTCAGATCTTGAAGAAACAGGCAGAATGAAGCAATTTGATGAACAGAACAGCGAGTAATTTCTCAATGGAAGACAAATTGAACTGTTTTGAAAGCTTCTTTGTAGATAGTATAGAATGTTACCACCTTTAGAAGTGAAAAAAAAACAAATAGATCCTACGGTTTTATTAACCAGGTCAGTGGTTCTTCACATGAGGGTCACAACCCCTTGCGAAAACCTTCAACTTCAAAAGTATTTACATTACAATAAATAACCTTAGCAAAATCACAGATATGATGTACTTTTATGGTTGGGGGTCACCAAATATGAGGAACTGTATTAAAGGGTCACACCATTAGGAAAGGTGAGGCAGGTGAACTAGGTTTTCACCAAGAAGAGGCAAAAATTATCAGTGTGGAGAAGGGCAAGAGCCCAGAGAAGATAAAGATGGAAACATTAACCTCTGAGAGAACCTGAGCAGGTCCCCAAAGTAGAAGTAACTGTAAGGATCACTCCCCATATTGCCCAGCCCAGCTGCCACAAAGTGTCTACTGTCCTGCAGCCTGTGAGATCCTGTGGGTGGAGGGCAGGACACCTGTAAATATACCTGTAAACAAGGTATCATTCAGGAGGGACTTTAGTCAATAAAATTAACAGCAGACATTTTAGGCAAATTTGAGACTAGCAAAATTCATTTCCTATAAAGAAGAAAATCAAACAAAGTTTGAGTTGAGGGCTTTACTCAATTAACTGTGACATGAAACAATCACTAGTGTTTATTTCAAGCCACCAAGTTTTGTAATTTTATAGTTTAGAGATTAAACCATGAACAAATATGGGGGAAGAATTATAATATCTGGTTTGGAAACATGAATTATATAACTATAATTTTTGTTTCAAAATAAACTTCACATGCTTTGCTGTGTACGTTAGCTGTCTAGATGTATTTGTAGATTTTAATAGTTCATGCATTGTTTCTGAGACTTCTAAAAGCAAGTGTGTGGAGTAGATTCAAGAAAGATTTGGGCCATGCACTCTCATAGATCTGACTTAATTTCATATAGAGACTGCAATGAAGAGAATAATGGAATGCAGATATCAAAAGAGGTGGCCATGCAACCCCATGCACCTTTCAACTCAAAATATGTCACTGCATCTGATAATGACTATGGAGGACACCATGGCAGACACTTTAATAACCTGAATTGACAAAGTGATGAGAATCTGTGCTGCTCAGGTATATTCCTTGCATGTGTTTGACCGTCTTCAGATTGTTTGCAAGGTCTCTCCATGACCTCTGGAATAATCATATAGATCGATCAACAGGAACTGAATGTCATCACCCAGCACCTCCGCTCCAGAGTTTCCCAAGATGACATGTCTAACACAGCACGGGTCATGCATGAGCTGTAAACACAAGTAATTCCTTCCATCACGCTGACATAGAGTACAGTGAAAGAAGCCTGGGAGGAAAGACACAGGGCTGTCAACAAGGGGAACTGGACCTGGCCTGTGGAAGAGCAGGACCCACCATTAGCAGTTTGCTTTACTGGTTGGCTATGCAGTGCCCATGTGAAGGACAGTGCAGGAAGTGGTTTTGTTCTGGCTCACACTGTAAGAAGCATCTGCTCACAGTGGAACCTCTGCTGTAAGGACAGAGGAAGGCATCCCAGCTGCAGCTACAGACAAAGACTCAGGAATACAAACCACAGCAGCTGCATTAGTCAAGAACTGCAGAAGGGAAATGAAGAAGGAATGGAGTCTCAGATTAGATATGAAAGAAACAAACTGGAAGAAACCAGAGAAACCCGGAAGAAAGACGCATTAGGTCATGACAGTAACTAACACAGATTAATGTCCAAAATGAATGAACATTTGTTGAATGTTCAGATTCAACAATAGGCAGATCTATTCAAACGAGGCAAAGAGAATTCTTCCTCACAGAGTAAATGCAAACAAGTATGCAATCACCAAAATTAAAGAACATGTTGGAAATAAAGTTTAAATTACATGTGGGGTGAGTCAGCAGAAATTAAGCACACATTGTTTGTAAATCAACAAAGTGTTGACTGCATGGATTTGTCAAGGTACTCACTGTAAGAAACAGGAAATGAACCATAGAAAGTATTTCTCACATCATTAAAGTTGAAATGCTCTCTGTTACAGACTTGGGTAGCCTAGGCTGGTCTGGAATTTGCTATGAAGCCGGGGAGGACCAGAGGGCCCTGCCTCCCCATCACAAACACAGAGATGACAGGGATGTGCCTCAGAGTAGACTGAAGTTTCCTTTCTATCACAGGTCTGGTTACTAAAGTCACAGGAGACACACAGCTCCGGGAGTTCTCCTCACCTGCTGACCTGACACAAAAGCCTGGCTCTGTAACTCAAGGCCATGAGAGCTTTTCCCCTGTTTCTAGGGACCCTGCTTCTGGACCAGCTCAACAAGCTCAAGGTCACATCAAGACGTTGACACAACCATTGTGGGCCAAGCAGACGCCTTGTAGTGTTTACAGTTAGTCTGCCCTACATTACAGATGGAGAACCTTTCAAGGCTTTAAGCGAACTCAGACCTAAAGGTGAGGCCTGGAGTCAGCTTCTCCATTTCCTTCTTCCTGCAGAGGGTCCTCTGTGTGAGTGTGTGCGTGTGTGTGTGTGTGTGTGTGTGTGTGTGTGTGTGTGTGATCCCTTGCCCCTACTCAAAGCTGTTCCTGGCAGACCTTTCTGCTGTGTTCCAGAGTTTACCACCAGAGACCTGAGGCCCCTCAGATATTTTTCCTTTCTTAGTTCTTTAGCCGGCAGAGCAAATGCACACAATGTAAAGTGTCTCCCTCATTCACCCCGCCTCTCCTGCACCAGGGCGCTGCTCCATCCCACTCGCTCCTGCAGTTTCCCAAGGCCCCAATCTCAGGGTCGATAATAACAATCTATTTGTTCTTGAAGCAGCCTGCCTTCTCATCTCCCTTAAGGAACAGATCCAGTTAACTGGATGCCTCTCGAGCCACATCTCCCGGTGACTGTGAGCCCACCAACAACCAACTCTCCTTATGTCACCCCATACCCACAGGATTTAAACAGACTTGAGCAGGTGCCCTTATACCCAAAGAGTCTGGGATGTTTTGGTAGAAGTTCCATCCTAAGCCCCTTACTTTGGGAGTTGCCACAGTCCAGACTCCACCAAAGAGAAAGCCCAGCAAAGGATGACCCCTCCCCAGTAATGCTTGAGACTTCTCCTACAGTGTATTTAAACAGCACCCTAGAGAACAAACACATGGTTTTCCAGTCTTCCTTCCCCATCGCCTCTTTGGAGGGCTGGAAAGCCATCTGGGAGTGTTGGTATCCATTAAACCTGAGATTTTTTTTTTTTTAATTCGGTTTGATTTGGTCTTATTCGGATTATTGCATCGGCAGAGAGACTTATCGGGGCAGAAACTTTTCTGAAACCTCAAGACCATTACATTAGAGTGGCCAAAAAGTAAAGGAAGTACCAGAAACCACGATTGTTCTAAAGATATGGGAAATCTCACAGCATCCACCTGGGAATGGGTCAGAAGTGAAGAAGCATGATTCCCCACCAAAGCCGCTCAGTGAGCTCCCAGCTCCCTGTCAGGAGCAGGCAGTCAGCTGCCCATCCTTAGCTTGCAACCCTGGACCTCGCACCATCATCTACTCCGCGCTCCCAGGCTGCCCTCCTGTCCAGAAGACCAAGGCGGACTCGGGCTGCACGCGGCGTCCTAAGGAAACCATCACTCAGGGCACAATCCCCATCGCCCTCACCCCAGCCCTGACCTGCAACCTCAGGCGTCCCAGACAGTTGAGCACAGCACCTCCAAAGCAGCTTCTCCCGCCCTCCCACCCAGCCCAGGTCCGTTTCCTCCAAGACGGATCCGCACCCCGCACGGTGCCTAGGGCTGCGCTGCCCCCTGGACCAACCTCCATGTCAGAGACGCAACGGGAATGCGCGGCAGGCGGGACTCTCGCCCAACTTTCAGGAAGACGCCGGTGTGGAGACCAAAGCTGGAATGGGATTTTCTGGATGGCTCCCTTTGATGTCACAGTCTTGGGGACTACATTTCCCAGAAATCTGCGCGAAGCATAACTAGCCCCTCAGAGAAATGAAATTAAAAACAAAACAAAACTACTCAAAACAAAAAGAAGTGATACGCCCAAGTTAATTATTCCCCAAAATGACACCGGAGTTCCGAGGCAAAGCACAAGACCGTTTTTAATATTCAATATAGAGTTTGAACTACATCTCCCCCACCCCAAAGTAGTGGATGAGCCAAAGTACAGCCTGGAGCTCAGGGAAGGGGAGAACTTTTAAAGAGGAAACGCCTTAATCAGGGGAGTTCATGTCCTGTTGTCTTGGGACTGGGTAAGGAGGGCAGAGGGTAAGGTAGCTTCTGAAACCATTGGTCAGTTTTTGGGCATGAAAACCCTAACAAAGGGCTATTAATAACTGACAAGGTTTCAGGGACAGGATGTTTCCTAGAAACATCTGGACCTCGTTAAACTCAATAGCCCTGCTCCCAAGCTCCTTAATTGGCTATTTTCAAGGTATCTGTTCAAATTCTGCTATCGCAGCACATTTCTGGAGCTGAGATTTCCACCACCCACCTGCTCGTTATATGGCTTAAGATGAAGCTCCTTCTTTAAAACTGAGTTTGCAAAGTCAGGTCCTCAGAGCAACAAAAATTCAATAGTACATCATGCGAGGAGGGGATCAAGGCATCTGGAGAAACATTTTCGTATGGCAAAATCGCAATCATATCACAGATTGTTTTTGTAAAGGCCAACGCAGTGCATACATCATGACGTCATAAAGCCAGCATGTTATACCCAAGTTAATTATCCCCCAAAAGAAACGCCTTGGAACCGGATTCCAATGTGAAGCCAAAAGGGTTTTTAATGTTCAAACTCCAGTGTGGACTACATCTCCAGCACACCAAAGCCTGGAGCCCTGTGGAGGGGAGAACATTTAAAGAGGAAACACCATAATCAGAGGAGTTCGTGTCCTGTCGTCTCGGGAATGGGTAAGGAGGGCATAGGGTAAGGTAGTTTCTGAAACCACTGGTCAGTTTTTCGACATGAAAATCCTAACAAAGACTATTAATAACTTACAAGGTTTCTTCAAGGACAGGATTGTAGTGCCTGCACTATGGACAGTATGCAAGCAAGGAAATAAGCTGGGGACTTAAAAACACACGCATACACAGACAGAGACAGACAGACAGGTGGGGCCACAGGGACATCCTTGCAACAAGAATGCCAAGAATGTCCCCTTTATTGTGCCCAGGGACAGCTTATACAGGGCTCTGGCCACGGCCCAGCTCTTTAGGGCGCAGGCCCACCAGAAATCACTCCCCTGTCATCAGGGCCTGGTGCTCAGAGCAGCACAGGAAAACAAGATGTTTACAAGAAATTCAGGGTCTGGTGGTCCAAAGCCCCCAACACAGGGTGCCTCCTAGGAACATCTGGACCCCATTAAATTTTACGACCCTGCTCCCTAGCTCCTTAATTGGTTATTTTTCAGGATATCCATTCAAATTCTGCTATAACAGCACATTTCAGGAGCTGAGATTGGCCCCAGCCCTCCTCTCCTCCCTGCTCCTTATATGGCTTAAGATGAAGTCCCTTCTTAAAATGGAGTTTGCAAAGTCAGGTCCTCATAGCATAGTTTGAAACATGTTTAGCAAGGTACATTAAGCTTAGGAAATAGAAACTTATTCTTTTAAAGTATGGTGATTTACTAACAATGTCTAAAAATGTGATTTGACTAACACTGTATAAAAATGTGATTTCTTAACAACAATGTGACTACTGTTTCGGTTCCACGCAGCTGTGGAGAGTCAGTCTGGTGCTCACCTCCAGATCCACAAGAGATGTGTAAATGTGAGTTAAGACTTTGACAGAAATATTAGGCTCACAGGTCACTTCTGGTCCGTATGTTCTGATTTCAATCTTACCACGGCATTAAAAATCACATTGAATTTTGTTGAAGTTTTTCTCAGCATCTAATGAGATGATCACACTGTATTTTTCTTACAGTTTGATTATATGGTGGATTACATTGACAGATTTTCCTATGTTTAATCATCTCTGAGATGAAGTCTGCTTGATCATGGTGAATTCTTTTTAATGTGTTCTTGGATCAGTTTTCCAGTACTTAATAGAGTATTGAGTATTTATGCATCAATATTCATGAGGAAGACTAGACTGTAATTTTTTTTCTTAGTTGAGTCTTTGTGTGGTCCATTAATAGAATTTGGCAATGTCCCTTCTGTTTCTATTCTGTGAAACAATGTAAGGAGTATTGGTATTAGCTTTTCTTTGAAATTCTCATAGCATTCTGCACTGAAAACCTCTGGCCCTGGACTTTTTTTTGGTTGGGAGATTTTTGAAGACACCCTCTATTTCCTCAGGGGTTATATGTCTATTTAAATTATTTATCTGGTATTGATTTAACTTTGGCATGCTGTACCTATATATATCATTGTTATACATGAGGCTGTTGCTTGACCTAAATTCTTATAACGTCATGTCATTGTCTGATTTGTTTAAAGACAAATTATTTCCTTAGCCATATATAAGAGACCAGTATATCAAAAATGTAGATACAAATTGGTCACATGACAATCATTCCTCTTCAATTTGTAATGTAACTTATTAGTTGTTGGAGAAGTCCTTGTTTATTAATTGTTCTAACTCCCAGGGTTCTCAGAGCAGCACTCAATGACTCTTTCAGTTGTCCTGCGCACTCAGAATGTGCCGACTCATCTGCCTAGACAGACTGTTCTTTCAGCCACCAGTTTACAGAAAAATGACACGAGACTTACTATGAACTAGGAAAGTTCAGCCTATAGCTTAGGCTAGTCCCACTGGCTATTATACTTTAAATTAACCCATTTCGATCCACCTACTTGTTGCTAAGTGACTCGTGGCTTTTCCTTCTCCTCCTGTAAGTCTTTCTCCCTTGGATTCTCCCTAGCAACTCAACCTTTGTTCTTCCCACAGTTCTTTCTGTCTAGAAATCCAGGCTCTTGGCTGTTTAACTTTTTATCAAATGAATCAGAAGGTGCCTTAGCAAAGACACATCTTCACCGCATACAAAAAGACCATCCCACAACACCTCTCCTACAGAAATCTCTCAGCCTGAAATGGGCCACAGAATGAAATACATTTAAAATATTTATCCAGCCCAATATCTAGTGGTTTTTCTGTTTTAGCACATTTGACATTCTCTTGAAATTCACTATCCATCTTGTCATCTGGATAAGAGCTCCTACTGCTGAAAAATTGTTTGCACGTAGTTATCCCAGATACTTCTAGGCATGAGGTCACAGGGCTTTGATGAACCTTTATTAAGTCTTTTGTCACCTTAGAGGAGCCCAGTGCCAGATGCACAGACTGGAAACTGGGCTACTTCGCTGTGATTGTAGCCTGCGGTGAGGGAGGCCAGAAAGGGCAGCCTGTGGTGGCCGCAGGGGGCTCCTGGGTTGAAGCTGCCATGTTGGCAGTATTCGAACATTCAGCCTGCACCTCTTTACCCTTCTGAAACCCTAATCATCCAGGAGACTCAGCAGCCAGGGATGCCAGGCCCAACTCACAGTGGCTATGGGGTGTGGGACCACTTTTGCTATGCTGGATGGCTCCTTAGCGGTGTGGCTCTCCAGCTAGAGAAGTCACACTGGTCCCTAATGGCAGTTCTTTCTAAAGGGTCTCCAAAGCTCCTGCCTTTAACTCTGGTAGGGCCTTCCCTCTGTCCTTGTGATTCCTTTGCCCTGTGACTGTGGTCCTGCCTTGGTTTCTGCCCCAACACACCTGGCTACTCCTATTTATGTTTCTAAATACATAGACATACCTGCTTTTAGAACATTGCTAATATTACACACGTGCAAACATAATTTGTTGAACCTAGGGTTTGGTGTCACCACATCAGTCACATGGATGTGCATTTCTAAGGCTCTTCCTAATCTCCTGTCCTGAGCCAGTGCCCCTGTCTCTGAAACAGGGAAAAGGAGTTCAACAAACAGCCTAAGAAGACACTGAGTGATTAAGAACAGCTAACAGGCTGCCTAAGTCCAACCGAGACTACCATTGTTTATCTCCTGGTAAAAAGCTGTTCGCTAAAACACAGGTAATGTATCTATTCCTTTTTCCAGCTTGGAGTGTGTGCTTCTGGTGTCACTGCATGAGGCCTCACCTTTCCTGTGGAAGCAAGGTTGTACAGGGTAGAAATATTTAAAAGGTTCCCACCCTCAAAGCCATAGGAGGACATCCTACAAGCAGGAATTGAGTCCAGTGGCCTCAGATGTCAATGTGGGTGGGACTGGATGCTCACTATGGGGTCAAATCCTAAGCCACTCCTTGGCCGCTTAGAGCCTGCTGAAGCAAAGTACTAAATGTCAGATGCAGTGGAGTCTGCTATCTCAGGTCGTGGTTAGGATCACAGACCAAAGTAGCCTCTGAGACCACAACAGCATAGACTATGCTACTGCAGTGACCACTGGAACCTCCCAGATCAGTACCTCACATCCGTAATGATGTCACACCATGGATCCAGGACTGTAGTCTCTGCACTGTCCCCACTATTTCAGTCCTGGCTTATGCTCAGGGAACTGTATACATTATCATAGAGATCTTTGTGTCTCATGTTGATTGCTTCTTTATTCTCAATTGTAAATAACCTGAATATTTGTCTGCTAAAACACAGATAACATATCCATTCCTTTTTTACAGCTTGGAGTATGTAGTTCTGGCTTAAATGCATGAGGCCTTACCTCTCCCCTGGAAGCAAGGTTGTACAGGGTAGATATGTTTAAAAGGATGTGCACCCTCACAGACATAGGAGTACATCCCCCAACCAGGAATTGAGTCCAGTGGCCTCGGATGTGAGTGCAGGTGGGACTGGATGCTCACTAGGTGACCATATGGAGTCAAATCCTTGGTCACTCCTTGGCCCCTGAGAGCCTGCAAGAGCAAAGCACTAAACGTCAGATGCAGTGCAATCTACTATCTACAGGCTGTGGTTAGAGCCACAGACCAAAGGAGCCTCTGAGATCACAACAGCATAGACTGTTGTGCTGTTGTGACCACTGAAACCTCCCAAATCAGCACCACACACCCACAATGACCTCACACCACTGGAAGCAGGGCTCTAGTCTCTGCACTGCCCCCACTATTTCAATCCTGGCTTATGCTCAGGGACCGCACTCCTTATTGTAGAGGTCATTTCCCCACATGTTAATTGCTTCTTTATTCTCAATTGTAAACAACCTGAATAAACAAAGGTGTCTGTGAACATATTAATTCAAAATAATTTAATATTTATAAATGTGTATTTATCACACACACACACACATATACACAAACACACACACAGAAAAGATGCTTTTTAGCTCTACAAAAGTATAATCACAAAATTAACAAAAATGGATGGATATCAAATGCATATCGGTTGAGGTCATGCAATCATACAAAGAAATACACTGCATGTTTTCCCTAATATGTTTAATCTAGAGAATAATATATATACATACATATGTGAAGAAATACATATGTGGGCACAATATGTGAAGTAGAAAAAAGGATACAGGATAAATTAGGGGATGAGGAGGATTTAAAGCAAATAGTGGACGTTGGTTGTGGAAGGGGTCCCACCTCCATCGTGGATTTTACGTTTCATGGTGTACCAGGGCATGAAGTACATTCAGTGCAGACAGCGTCAAAGCCAACGTGAACGACTCAGGTTCCATTCTGAATGTCATTCTAACTGTACAGAGTTCAGGATTTCTGTGGTGTAAGAGACTTTCTCTTGGGCCACCAATCTGCTCCCAAATCATGATAGGAGGACTTAGTATTGATGAATGCTCGGCCTTCCCTAAGGCTCATTTCTTGCTAGCTTTTATAATTTAACCTGTTTCTGCTCATCTACATTTTGATGAGGGGTTATTTGCTGTTCTCTTTTTCTGTATGTATTTCTTTCCTGCTGTCTCCATGGCTTTCTGCATGCTGCTCAGCTTTTGACCCTTGCATGCCCACCTCTTTCTCCCTTATCCTCTTCTCTTTTTCTCCTCTAGCCTAGATTTCTCCTCCTGTTTATTCTCTGTGCTTGTCAGCCCTGCCCATCCCTCTCCTGCCTAGCTATTGGCCATTCAGCCAGGTAGGTAAAACAAATGCAACACATCTTCACATTGTAAACAAAGGCAGCAGACACAAATGTCACATTTGTTTTACACAGTTCAAATAATCTTGCACAGCATAAACAAATGTGACACACCTTTGCCTAGATAAAACAATATTCCACAACACTGTACTTTTCAGGTATTGTTAATTTTCACATGTGAATGTTTTTGCTTTCAAAATAATAGGGTTTTACATTAAAGAGAGACAAATAAGAAATGTCACCTGAGATTATGAACCTCTAGTATACTATTTTACTCCTGAGTGTGTCTGTCTCTGCTATACTATCTACTCCTGACAGTGTGAACCTTTGCTATATTTACTCCTAAGCTTGTGAGTCTCTGCCATACTATCTCCTGCTGAGAGTGAGTCTCTGCTATACTTCACACTTAAGTTGATCCCTTGAAAAGCCTCCACCCCAGACTGCAGCTGTAAAAGCACCATTCTCTTGTAGAACAAATGTATATCCATTAAGGCTATTTCCATTCATAAGGAAACCTCCCTCTGTGTTGTGAGGAAATTGATACCTAGGTCTGCAAAGACTCCAAGCAGGAAGAAAACCCTGACTCACACACACAGAGCAAACCTGACATTTTTATAGGTGCCTTGCTGACAACATCTTAAACATTTTTGTAAAAACCGAACCTTTTCACACAGCAGCCTTTCTTTGTTATTAATTGCGATGGAAGTTTAAGCTAGAAGCACATTTCTCTGTGTTTTCTCTAATGTGCAGAGGACATTTACATGTTAATGAACTGTTTTTTAACAAAACTCAATGATAGAAAATATGTGATGTGTTGTAACTTTCTATCCACCAAGTTCATTTGAGTGCTATACTCCTTTCCTTGTATAATAATGATGGATGACCAGGAGCAAAAGCAGCCCTGATCACTATGGATGGAGGGGGGAAGGGAGAGTGGAGAAAGCAGCCTTGATCACTATGGATGGAGGAGGGAGGAAGGATGGAGAAAGCAGCCTTGATCACTATGGATGGAGGAGGGAGGGGAGGGTGGAGAAAGCAGCTGTGATCACTATGGATGGAGGAGGGAGGAAGGATGGAGAAAGCACCCATGATCACTATGGATGGAGGAGGAGGGAGGGTGGGGAAGCCACTGTTCAGGTTTCCTCTGTGGTACCCATGGCAAAGCCCAGGGGAAGATACAGGATGAGTCTGGCTGCCTCTCATCTGTGCAAAGCGATCCCCTGTCTCTTCCCTGAGGCTACACTGATGCAGGGCTCCTTAGTCCTCAGCATCTCAGCCCTTCTGAAAGTCCTCTCAGTTGCTCCCTCAGGATGCCTTCCCAGCAGGATGCTGACCCTTTGGAAATGGTCAGACAGCCAGATTCAAGTACTGTAATCACTGCTAATACAGGTCAATTTTGGACATGTCCAAAAATAACAACTTTTAAAATGATATTTATTTGGGGGAAATTTAACACATGGATGTTACATGTTTGACTCAAATCTCCACATTCCTTCATCTATTACTTCTTACCCTTGCAAACACTTTATGCTCACTACTCAGTGCACTTTTTCTTTGTTATTTCTCTATTGCACTTAGTGTTTCCTCAATGTTTAGGGGTGTAGGAGAGTTGACAGGAACCTGGAAGGTAACCAGATTGACTGTCTCCCTCAACAGCCATCAGTTGCCGGTAGGCCCTCCACACAGGTGAGACAGCGAGGGTCTTAAGCAACCACGCTTGTTGTATGGTGCAGTTCAGCTTATATAAGTGTGATCCACATAGTCATACCCACAGGGTGTCCATGCATAAAATGGTATTAACATTTCTAGCAGTGTTTTACTGTTCTAGAAATGTCTCAACATTTCTACTGCTTCAGGGCAGACATCTAAACCTGACTCTGACATTCTTTCCAACTCTTCTTTATGACTTTTGGCTTTAGATGTGTGTAAGGCAAATCACTTACAATGTGTGACACAGGTCTCACCTTTGGATTAGGGCCCTCCACAGATGAATATTCTCTACACTTTAATCATTTTGCATGTGTGTATTTTTCTCCATCTACCACACAATTAATACATTCTGGTTGGTGTGGAGAGGCACCTGACTGTGGGCATAAAGGTGAGAAATTATGTTCATTTAGTTCCAATCCACTTATTAGAACACCAATATTAAATTCTCCCTAGGGCTTATCACTGATCCAAGCACAAGTATATATCACAAATTTAACATCGCGCCAGTTACCTACTGTGCAATGGGCTCTGAATCCAATCAGAAAATGATTGGTCACTCCACACCTTTCCTACATTATTGCTCTATGGGCACTAATTTTGGGCAAACAATGGACAAAGCTAGGACATGGTAAAGGTTTCATGGAACATTTATAGTTATAGAAGATAGAGACTCATTCATAAAGGCAAGTTCCAAACACATTGCTGAACAAACTGTTGGGGGTTACAGCAAAGAGAAGTCTCTACTGTTCTCTGATGACATGAATAGTATTTGTGCTGTTGTAAGTTACATGTTGATACTGACACTCCAAAATAACTACGTTACTATTCTCCATTATGTATTTATTTCAGGTGAATAATATCTGATTTCTTGGCAAAGATTTTGTGACACTTCACAAACTCATGTGTAATTGGAGACTGTTCTTATGTTTTCTGGCTGTCCAGACCTGAATAATCACACAGAAACTACATTAATTACAACACTGCTTGGCCAATTAGCTCAGGCTTCTTATTAAGTAACTCTTACATCTTAAATTAACCCATTTCTATTAATCTGTGTATTGCCATGAGGCTGTGGCTTAGCAGTAGGTTCTGGCATCTGTCTCCTTTGGCAGCCACATGGCATCTCTCTGACTCTTCCTACTCTCTTTCTATATCTGTTTGGATTATCTGCAAGGCTTTACTCTGCTAAACCATTGGTTGACGCAGCTTCTTTATTAACCAATGGTATTAAACATATTCACAGCATACAGAGGGAAATCATACATCATTCATGATGTTTGCAGTCAGAATGAATCATCTGATGCATTTGAAGGTTTAAAGAAGTAAACTTTTAAATACATTTGTTAGATGTCTCTCTTGCATTAACTATATCATGTGTTGCATAAGATAAGACTATTAAGATTCATAAAGTTTTTGCCACATTACCCACAACTTTAGGAATTCTCTTCAGAATGAATTTTTCCTTTTTTATGTCGTCTAAGGGATGAAGATGAGGAAAAGCACCTGCCACAGTCTTCACACTTGTAGGGTTTCTCTCCAGTATGAACTCTCTTGTGTGTCCTAAAGGATGAGTGACAATTAAAGCCTTTGTGACATACTTCACACTTGAAGGGTTTCTCTCCAGTATGAATTCTCTTGTGTGTCTTAAGGGATGAGTGATAATGAAAGGCTTTGTGACATTCTTCACACTTGTAGGGTTTCTCTCCAGTATGAACTCTCTTGTGTCTCCTAAGGGATGAAGGACAACGAAAGGCTTTGTGACATTCGTCACACTTATAGGGTTTCTCTCCAGTATGAAGTCTCTTGTGTCTCCTAAGGGATGAAGGACAACGAAAAGATTTGTGACATTCTTCGCACTTGTAGGGTTTCTCTCCAGTATGAACTCTCTTGTGTCTACTAAGGGATGAGGGACAACGAAAGCCTTTGTGACATTCTTCACACTTGTAGGGTTTCTCTCCAGTATGAACTGTTTGATGACCCTGAAGATGCCTAGAGTAGGAAGACCATTTGCCACAATGTACACTGGTATAAGGACTCTTTGCTGAATGTATTGTTTGATGTTGTTTAAGGGATAAAGAAGAGTTAAACCTTCTACCACAGTCCTCACACTTGTAGGGATTGTCTTCACAGTGAATTGTTTGATGTCGCCGAAGGGATGAAGATAAGTGAAAACATCTGCCACACTCTTCACACTTGTATGATTTCTCCCCAGTATGAATTGTCTGATGATCTTGAAGGTATGTAAAATAGGAGAATGTTTTGCCACACTCTGCACACTTGTAGGGACTGTCTTCAGAATGAATTGCTTTATGTCGCCGAAGGGATAAGGAGAAGTAAAAACATTTGCCACATTCTTCACACTTGTATGATTTTTTTCCAGAATGAATTGTCTGATGTTCTTGAAGGAATTTAAAACTGGAGAGAGTTTTGCCACATTCTGCACACTTATAGGGATTGTCCTCAGAATGAATTGCTTTATGTCGCCGAAGGGATGACGGGAAATAAAAACATTTGGCACACTTCTCACACTTGTATGATTTCTTTCCAGAATGAATTGTCTTATGTTCTTGAAGGAATTTAAAACTGGAAAGAGTTTTGCCACACTCTGCACACTTGTAGGGATTATCCTCAGAATGAATTGCTTTATGTCGCCGAAAGGATGAAGGGAAGGAAAAGCATTTGCCACACTCTTCACACTTGTATGATTTCTTTCCAGTATGCTTTGCTTGATGTTGCCTAAGGCATAAAAATGAGAAAAAACACCTACCACATTCTTTGCACTTGTATGGGCTCTCTCTAACATGAATCCTTTGATGTTGTTTCAGCAGTGAAGGGTAGTAAAATGATCTGCCACAGTCGCCACACTTGTGGGTTTTTTCATCAGTATGATCTTTCTGGTGTATAAAAAGTGATGAGCGAGTATTGAAGACCTTGTGACATTCTTTACACGGGTAGGGTTTTTCTCCAGTGTGAAGTCTCTGGTGTATAGAAAGTGTTTTATAAGAACTAAGGCCCTTACCACATTTTTCACACTTGTAGGGTTTCTCCCTTGTATGAATTCTCTGACATTGAATCTGTAGTGAGTTACAATCAATGGCCTTGTAACTGCTGTGATTGTTGGATTTTGTTCCTGTTCAGCAAAGATTGAGATATGAACAAAGGTTAGGAAATATTCTTCATACTTATGACACTTATCTTTTTAAAAGAAAAAATGTATTCATATATATTGAAGCATTAGTGAAAAACTACAGTCATTTAAAAACCTATAGAATAGAATGATAAATAGGAATAAATACTAAAATATTGTAGGTAGAAAGGATTGATACTTCTACTTGAATAAGGAAATATCCAAATAGAATGTAGACATAATGGCATATAATTTAAACTTAAGTAGCTAAGTAAGTTGCAAGGGCATTTTACTAACAGAAATAAACTGATTAAATAAGTAGAGATTTTATATCGCAGGATATACACGAAATAAGAAAGTAGCTGAGTCCAAGAAAGACAAAGTTAATTTTGATTTTTGTGAATTTGAGATATCATCTAATACAAACTTTTTGTACTCCACGTATAGTTTTATTTGGGGAGTACAAAGGATATGTGGTACAAGTAGACAGTCTACAAAAAGACAAAATTTATAGTTCAAATTCAGGACATTATTTTACGTTTTATTTGAATGACATGAAAATATATACCTGAAACATATTGATTCACGACAAAACAAAACAAAAAAAAAAGAAGAAAATATTTCAGGTTCTCCTGTGTATCATGCAAATAGTGCTTAGAGAATATATTTGTCAATAAAGAGATGACAAAATTACTTATTTCCTTTTTTGTTTGTTTGTTTGTTTTGAAGACAAGGTTTTTCTTTGTATACCTTGCTCTCTGGGAACTCACTATTGAGACCAGGCTGGCCTCAAACATAATACTGGATGGAGCAAAAAATTTCTACCTTCCATTATCCAGTCCTCTGTCCATGTCATCAAAGTTAAGCCTAAAGTAAGAAACTGAAAGCAATTTAGTTTTAACTTTTTTTTCTTAAAATGGAATATTAAAACTATAGGTACTTAAAGTAATTTGTTATTGGGCCAGGAGTGGTGACACACACCTTTAATCCCAGCACTCAGCAGCAGAGGCAGAAAGATCTTTTTTAGTTTGGTGCCAGCCTGGTCTACAAAGCCAGCTTCAGGACTGCCAGGGCTACAGAGAAACTCTGTCTTGAAAAGCAAAAACAAGAACATCAAAACAAAACAAAAACATAGAAATCTGGTTATTGAAATTGGATTCCTCAATGCTTGAGGAGAAAGGTAAAGCTAGACTACACTTGCATGGCAGGACACACCCAGGGTGGATTAGGACACTTGCACGGTAGGACACTTGCACGGCAGGACACACCCAGGGTGGATTAGGACACTTGCACGGCAGGACACACCCAGGGTGGATTAGGACACTTGCACGGCAGGACACACCCAGGGTGGATTAGGACACTTGCACGGCAGGACACACCCAGGGTGGATTAGGACACTTGCACGGCAGGACACACCCAGGGTGGATTAGGACACTTGCACTCAGATGGACACAGCATTAATGGATTAATGGCATTCCAGTTTCAACAGAGGATAAGGATACATAGAGAATAGGAGTTTCCATTGTTTGCTGCTCCTTTCTCCTTCCAGTCTGTAATCCAGACCAGTAAATCCCATTCCTTATCTGCTAGAAAGATGAACCACTCCTCATGTCCCATGGGGAAATGGATGGATTCTCTCATGCTGAGGAGTTTCTTAGATTCTGCACCACATTCTAAATGTGTCAAGCAATGGAGACACTCATTGCAATTTCTCTGTATTCCATGTCTCCCAATCTGATAGTTGAGGATACCAAGGGGAACCTTATACTTGTGCCTACCACCCACTGGTATGGGAATTTCATGCTATTTCAAATGGCCATGCCCTGTCCTCTGGCTTTGAATTTCCTCCTCTTAACAAAGCTTACCCCAGAGCTGCAAAGTCAGTCCATGATTCTGTAAGGAGTCCTCAGCAAAGTGGTTGATGATATTCAACAGAGGCTCTGCCACAGGGTCAGTCAGCACAGCAGGCTGAACTCTGGGCACTCATGTAAACTAAGTTACAGGTACCACCTGTGGACCACCACATCAGGTAACAAAAGCAACACAGCCTGAGGAGGAGGGGAGATGGACTGTGAAAGCTCGCCCAGAGAGCCATTCTGAGTTACCTGCCAGAGACATCTGGACCAGCTCCTCTGCTATGGAATATCTTTCTGTATAATGAATATGTATTACTCTCATTGTTAATAAAAGCGGATTGGCTGATGGTTAGACAAGATTTTCTGGGCAGAGAAAATACTGGGAAGAAGAAGGGAATAGTGAGAGGAGTCACCAGCTGTCAGAGACCAGCTTGGACAAGTATACCACCTACCAGGGTAGGGGCACAAGAATTGGAAAATAAGTGAAGAGAATGAAGATGTGAATGAAAATAATAAAACAGAAACATAGGATAGTACCGGGAAGGAGTTCCAGTAAATACTGAAATCAGCTTGCGCTTAATTTTCCACACACTTTTATTCTCCAATACTACAGGGGAAGAAGACAAAGACCGCTTTAACACGATACACAGGGCAAATAGAACAATCATTTATTTCATTACTTTGAGATATCAAGACTTTAGCATTCTTTTGTTTAGGCAGTAAAATCACCCAAGACCAAGAATCCTGAAGGCAGTCACTCACAAGGTCAAACCTCTTATTTCAAAAAAAAGAAATGCTTCAATATCCTGAACATTGATCAGGTTGGACTATGTCTACCTGTATGAACCACCTTAGTGTCAAAAACACCAAGTAACCACACCCTAGGTCGGGATGTGTAGCCACACTTGTTCTCAACAATTTTGAACAAGTTAAAACTCTCTGACCTTCAGACAAGGTAGAAACAAGCTCACAATTTTGGGCCTCCACAGCTAGCAGACACAGATAGAAAAAAGATGAATATACTGTGTTGAAAGAAGAAACTGCCATGTGACAGAGGGTAGATGAGAAATATGGGCTCATTTAAAAGTAAGAGCTACGCAAACATGAATCTAAGCTATTGGCTGAGCATTTACAATTAATAAAATGTCTCCATTTTGCTTATTTGGGAAAGGCTATTGGGACAGAAAATTCCACCTACAAATGCGTTCAAGCTTGGTGTACCATGACTGCAAAAGACATGAGGAAGCTCAAAAATTTCTCAATTAACAAAAGTGGAGCCAAACACATCTTTCTTGTCTTGTGGCTGACTACAGAGTTGAGCCACCATCTTGCGCTCCATCAGTGCAGTGGGTGGCAAGTTTGGGGTTTTGCTCATGTGAACAGAAAAGGTTACAGATGGTCAGGAAAGATAGATTTAGATGGAAAAAATCTGTAAATGGGTACACTATGTTTAAAAATGTATAAAGTCTTATGAGAGAAAAGAAAATGGTATAGACATCAGAAAAATATATACATACTTATAGAGTATAAAGTAAAAGTTCTTAAAATGAGAGTAAAGTAATATGAAAGAAAAAAGTCACATAAAGAAGGGATACACACAGTGTGTCTGGATTCTATATGTTATGTGTTGTCTGTAGATTTTCAGACTGCTAATGAAGGAATGAGAGCTGTTGAGCCTTATTGGATTGTGGAAACTACTGGGTTAAACCAACCTACATATTTTTTTAACATGTCTTGACATTAAAAGGAAAAAAGAAGTATGTTACTTTGGGAGATAAGTTATGCTTTTATTTATACAGGAAATGAGAGGCTGTTTTTATTACATATACTTTTACTATGTTAAAGTTAAAACCATCCTTTTTAATTAGACAAAAATGGGGAAATGCTGTGGAATGATCTTTCTGTACACTGTGAATATGTGTTGCTTTTATTGTTAATAAAAAGCTGATTGGCTTATGGCTAGGTAGGATTTTCAGGGCAGACTAAATTATGGCATAAGAAAGTCAGATTTAGAGGAGTGACCAGGATTCTAAGAAGCAAGAGATAAACATGCCATATGAAGAAAAGGTACTGCCATGTGGCAGAGTGTAAATAAGACATATGGAGGAATCTAAAGTGTAAGACCTCATTCGTAATAAATCTGAGCTGTTGGTCGAACATTTATAACTAATATTGTCTCTATGTGCTTATTTTGGAGTCTCTGGCACCACAGAGCTGATCCATCAAGTTGCTGATGAAAAACACTGCCTAAACTCATAAGCCCTGATCCCATTAAAGTCCTGGAAGCTAATGAAAATATGCACTGAGGGTGTTAGAGAATCAACAGGAGACCTTGAGAAGAAGTGACCACAAGATATTTTCATCTAATTGGACTCATGGTAATATTAGCCACAGTGGCTACCCTGACTGCATCTGAAATAAAATATTTTACTAGTACTGATGTATCTGGAAACAACAGATTGACACATATAAGTTTATAATTTCTTTAACAAGTTGTTACTGTCTATATATCCAAATACTACTCCTTGTTCATGATAAATAAATTAACTTGAAGAACAAATGGAGCCTTACAACTCACTAATAGGCCTAAATCTACTAGCTGTCATGAAAGAGATCACACAAACACTGAACCCATAACCGATTTGATGGGCGTCCCTGAATCAACAGTGTAAGGGCTTGCGGGTCATCCTGTCCTACTCTTCCTACATCTAATGGTCAGGACCTGCTGAAGCAGCTGAGGGTAAAGTGTTGAAAAAAACAAACAGCCTGTATAGCTCAATAAAATCAATAAAAATAATAAAAAGAAAAGAAGACAAACAGCCCCTGTTAAACTAGTGTACCTAGTGGCCCAACACATCCCCTTTACATGATATGCTAATGCCTTGACTCTTCCCTAAGATCAGTGGAGAATGCACTGCCCAAAGTAGATCTGGTTCGTCTGAGTTTTATCCAACTGCTTCCAACCCCCAATTGTTCTGACCAACAGAACTTACACTCTTGAGCCTTCTGTCCCTGACTGCCTCTCTGTGATGGAATTGTGGGTTTCCCTTTATTAACCCATTATGGTCACTTTTCTGTAGAGATCTTTCTTGCTTGAGTCTGCTCTCAACCTCTGTAAATAAAAGACTCTCGGGCTTTACAGTTCTCAGTTCTATTTCCCTGAGTCTTACACTGCAATGGAGACGCAACAAAAGGAAAGACCTTGGAGGTCCCTGTAAGTAGCTTGTAATTGGGGAAATCCAAAGCTTAAGAGACTTAAACCTTCATTAACCTGAGACACCTGCTTTGACAACAAAGACAAGGAGAGACCTAAAGAATGATTCCCATGGTATCATGTTTCAAGGCACATGGGAAAGCCTCACTTTCTGTTGGATCTCAGGATCTCAACTCTGCCCCTGAACCCTCATTCCTACACACCTGGGTGCACCGTGGCTGCTGCTTGTCTCTTCCCATCTGAAGGCTCTGGTCTTTGCTCCAGAAATGTCACCAAGTGTGGCTTACAGACAGCAAGACCTGTTCGTAGAAAAAGAGAAGAAGTTTGTTTATGTGTTCTTTTACTTGGAATTAACATGTCCCTCCCTGTACATGGCTTGTAAGGCAGAGATGAGGTGACAAATGATTGCAGACAATCAGTTCCTTAAGTGTTTTCAGACAGGATCACTACAGCACATGAAGGAGCCGGATGGTGGTGGCTCACGCCTTTAATCCCAACACTCAAGAGGCAGAGGCAGGCAAATCTCTGTGAGTCAAGGCCAGCCTGGTCTACAAGAGTTATTTCCAGAACAGGCTCCAAAACCAGAGAGAAACTCTGTCTCTGAAAACCAAAAAAAAAAAAAAAAAAAAAAGGATAATACAAAAGAAAAAAAAACTCAACTTCATAAAGGAATTTACAACATCACATTCTGAGTTTCATTTCAAGGGAAAAAAACAGTACAACTGAACTGTAAATCACTTCAAGTAAAAAGTGTGCTCCATGTCTCATGCCACCAAAAAGTCCCACTAGAGTGAAGGAAACATACATTCAACAGAGAAAGGTCAAACACATTAGGAAGCAAATAGTAAAATGATTCATTTTTTAAGTCATAATTTATTTGAACTTTTCATATACATTGGTGTTTTTCCTTCATGTATGTTGGTGTGAGGTTGATTTGTTAATCTAGTTAATCTTTATCAATAAAAAATATGGAGTCAGATATCAGCTAAGGAAATGAAAGATCAGAGAAGCACCAGTGACGTCCTACCTCTTCCATCCCACCATCCAAAAGGGCAGAGATCCTGTCTCAGCCCCATCTTTCCATGTCTGGTTCCCCTCTCTACAGTCTTCCATACCTCCATGGTCAGCTAGTGGGTACTTCTACCCTCTGACTCCAAGCAAGCTTTATGTGTCAGAACACAACACAATTAAAACATCACATAACATGAGGTTGTCAGACCTTGGGTTTACAAACAATTGTGAGCTGCCATAGGAGTGCTGGTGATGTGGGATTTCCTGCCTGGGCTAATAGGCCAAACAGTGTTGTAATTAATATAGTTTCTGTCTGATTATTTGGATCAGGGTGGCCAGGAAGGAAAGTGTAGTTTCCTTTTACACAAAGGTCCTCTAGAAGAGCAGTCAGTGCTCTTAACAACTGAGCCATTGCTCCAGCCCAGAAATGATTTTTAATGTAGTGATCTCCTCAATTTTTTTGAAAATGAAGGATATGAAACTGACTGTTTAAATGTTCCCATGAGAAACCATACAAAGTGAGGAAGCTATATGTTGATGGTGAAATAAGAAGTCACTATAGATGAGATGCTCACCCAGGAATTCAAGGTTGCTGTAATTCTCCAACATCACATCCCTGTACAGGTTCCACTGAGCAGGCTCCAGACATTCCCTCTCTTCTGGAGAGAAATCAATGGCCACATCTGAGAAGGAGAGCATTTCCTGAAATAAAGATCAGCGAATGGTATTGTACATTAATTTAATTAAAACCATATGCAATTTCAATACCAAGATGCATTGGACTTGATAGTTATCCTAACAACTTGAAACTAGTTTAGGCCAATTTGAAAAGAGATGGATATAAAAAAAAATGGCTACCAAAGACTGTCGTGTAGCCAAGTCTATGGGGCATTTTCTTAACTAGTGGTTCCTATGAGACAGCACAGCCCACTATGGGAGGTGCCTGCACTGGGCATGCAGTTCTACATGGTACAGGAAAGCGGTCTCGGGGAGTCAGTAAATAGTGTTCTTCTATCGCCTGGTATCCAGTTCTTGCCTCAGGTCCCTGTCATTTGTTCCCTCAGTGACGGACTGTTACCTGAAGTTGGAGTCTAAAATAAACCCTTTCTGTCCCAAGCTGTATTTTGTCATGGCCTTTATGACAACAATAGAAACCCTCACACAGGCATCATGTGTCTGTGGACACAAGTCTAGATTGTCCAGGATGAAAGAGAGCTAGAAATGTTTCTTACATAGGTAGTAATATTCCTCAGACATGTCTGAAGTGGTCACATGATCTCACACTGGACCCATTGAAAGACAAGGTAAGCAATCCTATAAGCCCAGTTGGACATGATCCATTTAAGACAGATGAAATGTAAAATGAATGCATCCACAGAACATGCATGAAATGCTTTATGCTATTACACAACACGCATATAGCATTCTTTACAGGAGAAAGTCACGGTGATGGAGAAGGAATTTCTCACACTTAATGTGTGCAATCATGCAAGTGAAGTGTAATGAAAATACAGCTCTGTCTGATGTCTGGGATTCAGGATTCATTTGGAGTTCAGTAGGTTTTCACCTGGCCTTTCCAGACAAACTGATACCATCCTAAACAAAAGGTCAGGATGTGCTAAGGTCGCTCTGCTCCTTCTTCGTAATTTGGGAGGTCGCCTGTGAAAGAGGTGTTAATTCAGTCTATGTGAAAGAGCAAGCATACAGAGCAGGAAGATAGACAGGAAGACATGGCAATATAGACATAGAAAGGTGTGAACATGACCACAATCATTCTCCAGGTTACCTAGGAAACAGAATGCTAATGAATTTCCCTTTCAATGAAAGCTGTTTGGAGAATAAACACAGGTGATTTTTCAGGATATGAACTCAGAATTTCCTGAGAGATCCCTGGAAACTCCCTCTGGATAAAATCATGTGAGTTGTGTCTTTATTCCTATACCTCCCCTCTGGTCTGAGAAATAATTTAGGTTCAGGTTGGTCCCGGACCTCAACACTAATTGGTTAATTTAAATGTAAACGTTGGCTAGTAATAAGCCTATGCTATTGGACAAACAGTTTCTAATAAATATTAAGCCTCTGAAAGGTTTTTCAGGGACTGGCAGACAGGAGAGAAGCATCCACTTACAAATGACAGCCAACATGGGTTTTCAAATTTCAATAGGTTCTGGAAAAGCTTAAAAAAGAAAGCTTCTGAATATGCAGAAACAGAGGCACACTGGGCTTCCTAGTCTCATAGTCTCTTGCAAACCGCAGTCCAGAGATGTATGCCCTAAGCTGGCGGCCTGCAAGATGGAGCCGTTATCTGGTTTTTGTGGTCTCACACAGGCCTCAGTACAGAGGAGCTAATTAGCCGCATGCTGTCAGGGAGATTTAGCTTTTGCTGATCCAAACAAAAGAGTCGAAACATACACAGTAAAAGAAATCCAGATGAAAAAAGTTCTAAGCAGGTTCCAGAGTGTTTTTTAATGTGTATAGGCTTGAGAAGGAAAAAAAAAAGGTATAAACTGTTATATAAAGAAAAAAATAGTTTTAAAATATAAAACAAAGTTTTTAAAGAGAGAAGAATAATAATATAAAAGAACAAAAGCATGTAAGATGGAAATACAGAGTGAGTTTGGATTCTACCTATCATTGTGTTGATTTTGTATTTTTTGATGAATGGCAGCCAAACACTAGCTTCTGGGAAACATGAAATTAAAAGAGAGACAGATAAGATATACCAACATAAATATTTTAAAGTTCCTTAACTTTAGAATACAAGTCAAAAAATATATTTGGAAAGTGAAATGAAAAGACGCTGCTTTGGGAAAGCAGTTTTGCTTTAGTTTCCACAGGAAACCAGAAGTCAGGAGTTGTTCCAGGCTAAGCTGGACCACGTTGAACAGGGAGACCTCCTAAAATATAACAGGTGTTGCTTAAGAAACAAAGGTCACCACTGGTGCTCCTAGGACTCGGTCATTATCTCAAATTTGTCAGGGACTCTAAAGTTACTTGATCCTCAGACAGCAGGCAGAAGTTTGGAGAAAATGACATCCACATTCCCAGGACTTCAGGGTGTTTAGGATGGTCTTTGGTTATTTGGTAGGTTATTAATGCTTCTTATATTTAAGAAAATATGGAAATATAGGAAAAAAGATGTTGTAGGAGGCTGCTTGTTTGTTCCTGGCTGCCCAGACTCGAAATAACCACACAGACACTGTGTTAATTAAATCACTGCTCGGACTATGAGCTCTAGCTTCTTAGGATACTTTAATTTAATTTACACTTTAATTTAACCCATTTCTATTAATCTGTGTAGTGCCACATTGCTGTGGCTTACTAATAAGGTTCCAGCTCATCTGTTCCTGGTGGCAGATTCATGATGTCTCCCTGACTCTGCCTTCTTTCTCCCAGCATTCAGTTTAGTTCCTCCCCAACTAGCTCTATTTTACCTTATCATAGGCCAAAGCAGTTTCTTTATTCACTAACCAATAAAAGCAGCACATCTACAGAAGGACTTCCCACACCAAAGAGACAACTATTTATCTTAGATATTTTGCATTGGTATGAATTTAGGTATAGTGATACAAATTTAAAGTTATTTTGTTACACTGTATATATGTTTTTGTTCTGGTTTAAAGCATTTCTGTATATTGATACTAATTTAAGGTCAATTTTGTTAGACTCCATATATATATTTCTACTCTTCTTTTAGGTATTATACTCATGCAGTTCATTAAAAATGCAATGTAGTGTTAAGATATATAAATTAATAGTCGCCTTTAATAGTAAAACATATAGTTATGTTATTAGGTTTTCTAGATATGCAGAGATCTATTTCACATGGATAGGTAAATCTCAAACACTTCAAAGACCAACTTAATATGGTATTAAAATGTTTTAAGAACTTAAGGTTTTCCTCAACAATGAGATATTTCTGTTCCTGGCAGCACCAATTACTTCAAGAAAATGATGGGTATTGAAGAAGCTCCTTATGGAGTTTGCTTTCAAAGTGGCAAGGCTACCATCTGGGCAAGAAACTGCTCTTGTCTGCATGCTTGTGTGTATGCTGTATAAATTGGACATGCAGGACCCACAGCTTTATGACTGCTGAACTTGCCAAAACAAGATGGGACAGTCCTTCAGGGTTCCTGCTTCATAAAAGAATCTGCCAGACATTCTACAGGCTACAGAAGAAAGCAACTGATAAATTTTGCCAAAATAAGTGGGACTATCCTTCAAGTTCCTGCTTCACTGAGAAATATGCCTGATGCTCTACCCTGTAGGCCCAAGATAGATGCCCAAGAAGTACTTTGGGTGACTGTTCAGGCAGCCAGATGTCTCTGTCATTTCTAGAGTTTTGGAAGTTGCTTACAATGCACTTCCTGTTTCTTCAGGTATTATTAAATCCTTCTGGGGCCTTTGATAGAGTTGAAGACTAGATATTTATAATTAGAGTTTTCCATAGTTACAATAAAAGATAAACTATATATGAATTTTTGTTGTGGGAACACATTCTGTTCCTTCAGCCAATAGCCTTTAAGATACCAGCCCACTGGGGCAGCAGGAACAATGCTGCTTCTGGGTCCCATTCCAGCTGCTAGTCTCTGTTTCTGTTTGCACTCAGAGGATTGTTGTTTAGGACAGTGATCTGTAAGTTTTCCCCTTAAATAAAACCCCTTTATTATCCAAAAAAAAAAAAAAAACCTATTGACTGCTCGGAAATTATTTGCAACTACACTAGACAGTAATTTTGTCACTTAACCACCACTTAATTTTTACAGGATCCCATTAAGAGAACATCACCCCCATGATAGAGGGAAGCAATTCTAGAAGGCGATGCCCCTATCCCAAAAATGTTTGTCCATAAGGTTGGGAACACTGTTTAGGGGTTGTTGATTATTACTTGTACTAGATAGAGGGTTGGGGTGAAAACTATGTTAAAAAAAGGGGGGGTGGTAGTAATGGTGGGTAATAGAGTGAATATTTGTGAGCTATAATTTACATTGGTATAGTTCTGTATATTGATACAAGTTCAAATTATATTTGTTATTTTTGTTTACATTATTTATACATATATACAAAGTTATTTTGTCAGATTGTGTATATGCATGTTTCTACCTCAGTTTAGGACATTTTGTATACAACTTTTAGGGTATATTCTCATATTGCATTATATATTAATCCTACCTCTGATCAAGATACTTCTAGATTGTTTACATTTTGAGGTCACTGTCCTCATTTGTTGTACATTTATTTACAGATTATTCAATAGTCTTATTATAGGGCAATAGTTGTTCATGTTTGTTATATATACAGAAAGATCAATTAGGATCTCTAGATACATAGAGATTGTATTCTGTCTAGATAGGGAATCTTCAACCACTTCAAGGATCTGTGGAACATGGCATTTAAATAATTTAGGGTTCTGTTGACACGAGACATAATTGCTTCTGACAGCACCAATCTAGTCCCGAGAGAATGGTGAGCACTGAAGACACTCCACTTGGAGCTTGTTTTCTTCTTGGCAAAACTGGCCTTTGGGCAAGGAACTGACAATGCCTCAACCTGGTGCAGGAGAATTGTCTGTATTCTGTCAATCATGATTTAAATAAACGCTGATTGGCCGATAGCCAGGCCGGAAGTATAGACAGGAAAACCAGACAGGAAGTAGAGGTGGGTCAATGAGAACAGGAGTATTATGGGAAGAAGGAAGCTCTTTTCCCACTCCTGCCCAGACCACTGAAGAAGCAGGATGTGACCTGCCCCGCTGAAAAAGGTACTGAGCCATGTGGCTAACATAGATAAGAATAATGGGTTAATATAAGTTATAAGAGCTAATACGAAACCTGAGCTAATGGGCCAATCAGTTTATCATTAATATAGACCTCTCTGTGTGATTTCTTTGGGGCTTAATGGCTGTGGGAACCAGGCAGGACAGAAACCCCAACAAGCAGGCACTCATGTTACATCAACCACTGACAAGTTACATAATATCTAGAAATGGATAAGCAGGACTGTCAAATCTTGCCAAGACAGGGTAAAATGGTTTTGAAAATTTTCCTGCCTCTGAAATTGGTCTGTCAGTTACACTAGGCCTTAGCCAAAATTGGTTGCTTCAGCATTACAAAATGAGACTTTGGGTGATTGCTCAGGTAGCTAATTGTCTCTGTCATATATTGCTCCCTTTGGAAGCTACTTGATTCTCCTTCCTGCCTGCTCAAGTAATATTATCTCTCTTCTCAGGCCTTTGATGGGGTTGAAGATTAGATAGTCGTAGTTACTGTACTCTTATGATCTAGCCAAGCCATTTCCTATACAAGACTTAGACTCTATAGGATAGAATGTTTATTAAAATGTTTAGCATGTGTTCCTTGCTTAATATTGTTTATGCTGGATGTAATTCTAATTATACTTGATATCTCTTCCTGGTGTGTATAGTTTTGTATTGGGTTTGGAGCTCTCTTATTTAAACAAAAAGGAGAGGTGCTGTGGGAGCACATTCTGCTCTTTCAGCCAATAGCCTTTAAGATACCAGCCCACTGGGATGTGGTCTCTTATACTTTAAAAAGCAGCGGAAACCCGGTGCCCGCTCTCTTGCTTCAGGCTCCCGTTCTGGATGCTAGACTCTCTGTTCCTGTTTGTACTCAGAGGATTGTTGTTTAGGACAGTGATCTGTAAGTTTTCCCCTTAAATAAAAAACCCTTTTATTATCCATTCTTCTGAACTGGTGTGGGATTGTTTTACGGCATCAAAATTTTAGATTCAGAGAGATAGAATATTGATAGAATATTTTCTTTAATTTTGCATAATACAAATAGACTAAATATTTTAACTGTAACTCTGGCTTGATGACTGTTATATGTAATTTTGCTATATTAAATTAAAAACCTTCCTTTTAGATGAGATAGAAAACGGAAAATATTGTGGAATGTCTTTCTGTATGCTGTGAATATGTTTTATTAACACTGGTTAATAAAGATCTGATTTGGCAAATAGCCAGGCAGAATAAAGCCAGTTGGGAATTCTAAGCAAAGATACAGGGAGAAGGGCAGAGTCAGGGAGACACCAGCAGCCACTGGGGAAGCAAGATGTGAGGTAAGAAGACACGAGCCTCGTGGTAAAATATAGACTAATAGAAGTGGGTTAACTTAAATATAAGAAATAGCCGATTTTAAGCCTGAGCCATTGAGTTTGTAATTAACTGTAACCTTTGGAGTGGTTATTTGGGAACGAGTGCGCAGGAGGAAAGCATCTGGTTACAGTAGCCCAAGTGTTGGATTACTGAAGTCCTTGGTCAAAACCATTGCATCTCCATCCTCTCTGCCCTATGGTTCTTAATGATAAACATAGCTCTATCTCATATGAGTTTCAATTCATTAATTTAACATGTTGATGAGATCATGTGTTATTTACCTTTGCCTGACATAACTTCCAGCTTCACCAATATTGTCACAATTGGCAAGAGTGTAATTTTTCTATGAAAAGTTATTGAATTATAATCTCATTTTCCCCTCTATCTCCTCATTGCAACTTCTCTCATGTCCCCCAATAATCCATCTCAGATACATGATTTATTCGTCTCTAATTATTACGGTTACACACACAGCACATAAATGTGTATGTGTACACATAACTATAAATATGAATGACCTATCCTGAAAAGGAATGAATATTTAATGCATATAGTGGGGAATATTCAAAGAAGGCAAAGAGAATTATTCCTCATAAAGCAAATGCAAACAAACGTGCAATCACCAAATTTAAAGTCTTCAACAAAAACATTTTAGGGACAAAGTTTAAATTACATGTGGGCTGAATCAACAGAAATTAAGCACACGTTGTTTGTAAATGAACAAAGTGTTGACGGCATGGATTTGCCATGGCGCTCACTGTTAGTACATGAAAGGAGCCATGGCAAGTATTCATCACATTCATAAAGTACGTTTAGATGTCCTGTCACAGACTCGGTAGCCTAGGCTGGCCTGGAATTTGCTATGAAGCAGGGGAGGATCAGAGGGCCCTGCCTTCCCCGCACAAACACAGAGATGACAGGGATGTGCCTGAGAAAAGACTGAAGTGTCTTTTCTATCACAGGTCTGGTTACTAAAATCACAGGATACACACAGGTCAGGGAGTTCTCCTCTCCTGCTGACCTGACACAAAAGCCTGGCTCTGTAACTCAAGGCCATGAGAGCTTTTCCCCTGTTCCTAGGGACCCTGCTTCTGGACCAGCTCAACAAGCTCAAGGCCAGATCAAGACGTTGACACAACCATTGTGGGACAAGCAGACACCCTGTCGTTTTTACAGTTAGTCCGCCCTACATTAGTCATGGGGGACCTTTCAAGGCTTTAAGAAAACGCAGTCCTCAAGGTGAGGCCTGGAGTCAGCTTCTCCAGTTCCTTCTTCCTGCAGAGGGTTGGTCCTCTGTGTGTGGGTTGTATGTGTGTTCTCTCATCCGTAGTCAAAGCTCTTCTATAGCAGCTGATTCTGGCAGGTCTGTCGCCAGTTTTACAGAATTTCCTACAAGAAATGTTGAGCCTCAGATTTTTCCTTTCCTAATTATTCAACTAGAAGAGAAAAGGAACACAACGTAAACCTCAAGACCACTGAACTAGGCCGGCTACAGAGCACAGGAAGGACCAGAAACCCCGTTTGCTCTACAGTTACTGAGAAATGTCACAGCATCCCTATGAGAATGGGTCAGAAGAGAGGCATACTTCCACACCAAAGCTGCTCAGCGAGCTCCCAGCTCCCCGTCAGGAGCAGGCAGTCAGCTGCCCATCCTTAGCTTGCAACCCTGGACCTCGCACCATCATCTACTCGGCGCTCCCAGGCTGCTCTCCTGTCCCAGAAGCCCAAGAAGCAGTCGGGTTACAGGCGTCGCCCTAAGAAAATTATCACACAGGGCACAGTCCCCATCGCCCTCTCCCCAGCCCTGACCTGCAACCTCAGGCGTCCCAGCCAGTAGAGCACAGCACCTCCAAGGCAGCTTCTCCTGCCCTTTCTCCCAGCCGAGGTCCGCTCCCTCCAAGACGGACCCGCACCCCGCACAGTGCCTCAGGCTGCGCTGCACCCTGGACCAACCTCCATGTCAGAGACGCAACAGGAATGCACAGCAGGCGGGACTCTCGCCCAATTCTGGGGAAGACACAATTTTACAGACCAAAAGCCGGATCGGGATTTCCTGGACTACATGGTGCCACAGTCGCGGCGACTACATATCCCAGCAGTCTGCGCGAAGGAAATGCGGGGAGCACTTTCGGTGAATTCTTGGCTACCGCAGTAGATTATGGGAGGAAGAAGCCATGCTTGCGGGATGTTAGGGTCCAGGATAATTCCCATAAAATACCACTACAAAAATATGCAATCAACAAGAGTGTTGAATTCAGCGTGCAGGGGTCAAAGCATCTGACAAATTGGCTAAATGGCAGCTGTTGTGCCTAAGTCCTGAGACCCCCTAAGAACACCACGGAGCCACACTATTCTGAATGCTTAAGCAAGGTTTCATTCACGAGCTACCAGGGGGTCTCCTGTCTCACAGTCTAACACAGCAGACGCAGGGAGGAGGACCCCGTCTAATATTAATAGGGGTTTTATAGACAAAAACCACAAAGGAGTCCCAAGATTACAGTTTCAATGTACAAAATTGCTTATCCTATAACACAATTGGCTAAAGGTTAGGGAAAGCTTAGCTGTTATCTTCTGATAGACTCATTGCCTGGGTGGGTGTGTTTCTCCATAGCAACTGATCCCTGGTCACATCCCAGGGACATCTATTGACCCTTTGTTAACCACGTGGGTTGTTTGGAAACTTCTCTGATTGGTCCATTGTTACTCAATGATAGGGGAGGTTTGGTGGTCACCATCTTCTGTGTAACACGGGTGGGGATATGGGTAGCAGTCAGGATTTTCTTGTATCTTGGATTTTTTCATTAACTAATACTTCCCCTAGGAGGAGCCTCAAGGCTCCTGGCTTTTCTCGGGGGTTGGAATGAAGTTCGAAGTCCCAAAGGGTCCTAGCACTAAAATTGATTTTTTTTTTCCAGCCTCAGTTTTTCTGGTCTCGCAGAAACGCGGAGGGAACCCTGAAGACTCCTTTAAAGCAAACTTAGGACAATTTCAGGGAGGGGAGATTAGTCTGGGGGTTGATTGGTGATTTTAAACAGAAAGGTTATGGGTTGTTATAAGACTGGTAGGCATCTCTCATGCTTAGGGACTTTAAAGCCGAAACGTGGAGAAAGCTGTCTTTAGTTAGTGGAAGTTGTGGGGAGCCTGCTGATTGGTTGCCTCTGAGTTGTAGTCTTTTCAAGAACTGCTTGATCATTTTCAGTAAAGCCCACACTGAGGAGAGCTGCTCTCTGACAGGGCTATTAAGGGCCTTTTATGATTTTTGTATGGTTCTCTCACAGGACTGCCATGAAGAGTTAGGATTGTTTTAACCTCCAGATTCAAAGCACAAGATGGGTGAGTGTGAGTGGAGCCTTTGACAGAAATATTGGGCTTATGGGTCATTTCTGGTCCTGAGGGAGGAATGTGAGGGGTGTAAGGAGAAGTATGAAGAAAGAGATGTAGTTCTATGAGTTCGTGAATGATACACTAGTGTGTGAAGGAGTATAGCAGAGTAGAGAGAAGAAATAGGTATAAAAGAGAAATCTAGAAGTATGCAAAAAGATGTAACTGAATTCAGAAATATGGAACTGTAGGCAGAGGCTGCTCATTCATTCCCGGCCGCCCAGACCTGAAATAATCACACAGAAACTGTATTATTACAAGACTGCTTGGCCAATCACTTAAGCCTCTTATAAACTAACTCTTACATCTTAAATTAATGTTGTAAGGAGGCCACTTGTTGGTTCCTGGGTGCTTAGCACCAAAATAATCACACAGAAACTATATTAATTAAATCACTACTTGGCCCATTAGCTCTAGCTTCTTATTGGCTAACTCTTACATATTAATTTAACCCATTTCTATTAATCTGTGTATTGCCACAAGGCTGTGGCTTACTGACAAAAGTTCTGGCATCCATCTCCAGTGGGGCTACATCACTTCTCCCTACTCCACCATTCTTTCTCCTAGCATTCAGTTTACTTTTCCCTGCCTAGTTCTGTTCCCCTATAGCTCTGCTATAGGCCCAAAGCAGTTCCTTTACTAACCAATGATATTCACAGCATACAGATATCACCTCCCCATTTTCTGTTTAAATAAAAAAGGAAGGTTTTAACTGTAACACAGAAAAATTACATATAAAAAGGTACCAAGCAAGAATGACAGTTACAATATTTATATCTACTTTATCTTTTATCATAACTAAAAACAATGATAAGTATAACAATAAATTCTTCAACTCCACCAAAGGCTCCAGAAGGATATAATATTACCTAAGTAAACAGGAAGGGCATTGTAAGCAACTTCCAAAACTTTAGAATTGACAGAGACATCTTACTGCCTGGACAGTCACTGAAAGTTCTTCTGTAATGTTGGGACATCCATCTTCAGCCTCCTGGCCCATTGTATCTGGCAGACTTTTCCATGAAGCAGGAAATTTCAAAGACAGTTCCACCTATCTGTGTCCTGCAGAATGTCTGACAGACTCTTTCATGAAGCAGAAACTCCGAAGGATGGTCTCACCTTTAGGCAAGTTTAACAGTCATTTCTCTGTGGGTTCTGCATGTCCAGTTTATCAAGCAGTCCAGGTAAAAGCAGTTTCTTGCCCAAATGGCTAACCAATTCCACAAGGAGCCTCTTCGATGCCCATCTTCCTCTTGAAGTAGATTGGTGCTGCCAGGGGCAGATGTATGTCACTGTCATGAAAACTTCTTAAAACATTTTAAATGCCATATTCTGAAGGTCTTTAAAAGATTTGAAGATCGCCGGGTGGTGGCAGCGCACGCCTTTGATCCCAGCACTCAGGAGGCAGAGGCAGGTGGATCTCTGTGAGTTCGAGACCAGCCTGGTCTACAAGAGCTAGTTCCAGGACAGGTTCCAAAGCCACAGAGAAACCCTGTCTCGGAAAACAAACAAACAAACAAAAAGATTTGAAGATCATCGATCTAACTAAAATATATCTCCATATATCTAGAAAAGCTAACTAACATGACTACAAGCTTGACTATTATAGATGATGATCTATTAACATACATTTCTTAATTATACATTACATTTTAGAATGAGCTACACAAACATAATACCTTAATCAAAAGCAGAAATACACATATAACAAAATTGATTTTAAATTTGTATCAATAAACCAAGATCCATACCAATGTAAATCTCTATAGCATAAACCCCATTTAATGTAAAGAAACATTTATAAACAATATTTGGGAATATTGGCATAGTTCTGTCCAAACTTCTTCCTGCTGTTTATTTGTTGAAGTAATTTTTTGAGGGGTGTTTAAGGCAACTTTCAGGGGTTCTTGGTCCATCAAACCATATTGGTCTGGAAGCAATCCACAGGTTCTCATCTCCTGTGGAAACAAAAGAAGAACCACTTTTCCAAAGCAGCATAGCCTTAGATACATATTTTGAAATCAAGATACCTTTAAAGTATATATGTTGGTTAGCTTAGCTATCCCCAGAATAAAATGTCTCTCTGCAGCCAAAAAATTCAAAGAAAACACAATAATATACATAATCCAGACTCTGTGTATATCCCATCTTTACGTGACTTATTCTTTGTTTACTCCTTTTAATCTATGACTATCTGTACTCTCTTTAAAGACTTTGTTTTATTTTTTTAAACCATTTACTTCTTTTTTATATATATTTTTATGGTTTATTTAACTTTTATTTTTATGTGCATTGGTGTGAAAGTGTCAGATGCCCTGCAACTGGATCTTCAGACAGTTGTGAGCTGCCATGTGGGTGCTGGGAATTGAACCCGGGTCCTCTGGAAGAGCAGTCAGTGCTCTTAACCACTGGGCCATCTCTCCAGCCCCCCATTTACTTCTTTTTAGTACTGTCTATATTCTTTTTCTTCTTTCTTCCAAGCCTATGTACATTTATCCAACACTGTGACCCATTTAGAGATCTTTTCCATCTGAATGTGTCTTTATTGTGTATCTGTAATTCTTTACTGTCCAGGAGTGCTTCTTAAAATGCTAAGAACTTCTTAAAAACTTAAGCTGCAGCAGTAGTAGGGTATATATATGGCACTGCCTGCTTGCTCCACACTGTGCAGCATAGCAGAGCTGCTCGATGTCTCCAAGAGCCATGCACAGTGCAAATATTGACTGAATGGATTTGTCATGATGCTCACTGTAGGAACCATGAAATGAAACACAGAAAACATTCCACATACCCATAAAATATGTTTACATGTGTCTTGATTCAGACAAAGGTAACCTAAGCTGGCTTTAAATTTACTATGCAGCAGGATTGGGCCAGAGGGTCCTGCCTCCCCTTAAGATATACAGAGGTGACAGGGATGTGCCTCAGAGTAGGGTGAAGTGATGTGGGACTTCCCTCTTTATGCTGTGATTACTGTTGGTAAATAAAGAAACTGCTTTGGGCCTATAACAGAGCTATAGGGGAACAGAGCTAAGCCCGGAAAACTAAGCTGAATGTGGGAGAGAAAAGGCAGAGTCAGAGAGAGGCCATGTAGCCCCACTGGAAACAGACACCAGAACTTTAGCTGGTAAGCCACAGCCACGTGGTGATACACAGATTAATAGAAATGGGTTAAATTAATATGTAAGAGTTAGCCAATAAGAAGCTGGAGCTAATGGGCCAAGTAGTGATTTAATTAATAGAGTTTCTGTGTGATTATTTTGGGGCTGAGCAGCCAGGACGAACAAGTGGAGAGTAGCCGGGAACCAAGAAGCAGCCTCCCTCCAACAGTGAAGTTTCTTTTCCGTCGCAAGTCTGTGTGCTACAAGTTCCATGAATGTAGAAAGGACTGCATGCCCTGCATGAGAGTGCTGCTGCATCATCTGAACAGACAAAGAAGTCAGTTTTGTTGAACAAAGCAGTGCAGTTTTTCTGTTCAAAATGTAAAGCCCAATCTCACCATTTTCTTGTAATTTATTACATCAATGAACAGTGTCTATTATTTTAATTATAGTCACACAACACAGGAAATGCATGTATTTCAGAAGAGGTGGTTCGAAGTCCACGCTTCCCGAGAGTAGACTTCAAGGTCCCAAGTCAGGCTCCAGCTCACAAACACTCGGTGTAACTGAAAAGTGAGAAGCACAAAGGACGGGAGGAGCCAGCGCTGTGCCACTCCCAGGACCCCGAGTGAGCCAGGGCTCTTCCCTTCCATCGTCCAGTGTGTATGACACAGGGTGTATGTTCAGTGTGTATGACACAGGGTGTATGTTCAGTGTGTATGACACAGGGTGTATGTTCAGTGTGTATGACACAGGGTGTATGTTCAGTGTGTATGACACAGGGTGTATGTTCAGTGTGTATGACACAGGGTGTATGTTCAGTGTGTATGACACAGGGTGTATGTTCAGTGTGTATAACACAGGGTGTATGTTCAGTGTGTATGACACAGGGTAAGTACTCGGAGGTCACTCCCATTAGTGCTCTACAGGGACATCATGGAGCCTGAATGCCACAGTTGGTGACTGTTGAACAGAAGCATCAGAATACACAGGCGCATGGGAGGCAAGTTTGTGAATGGACAGTTATGCACACAGCCTGTCAGGTGTGCAGGGCTATGGCTCCTCTAGAGAGTCATTCAAGCCCCCTCTGATTGCTAAAAGTCCCTAGACCCAGTCTGTCCTCACACCAACTCTAGTGTCTCTCCGGAAGAGTGTCCACACAGCCAACATCACATGGTCTCTGGCGGAACAGGATGGGTTGTTATTTTCTATTATTTTCCACTGCGCAGTGTAGGATCAACAGTGCCGGGACAATGCAAAGCTCTCCCTATTCCCTTTACAGCATGGTTCTTCCTCCCTATGGCCATGTTCCTATTGTAATGATTTGTCTCTTTAAGAGACAAGCCATGCCCACTCCCTCGCTGCTTGCAGCCTTAGTCTTTTTTTCTCCATCTCCCTCTCAGGAGAGGCAGCTCCTCTCTCTCTCTCTCTCTCTCTCTCTCTCTCTCTCTCTCTCTCTCTCTCTGTGTGTCTCCCTGTGTCTCTCTCTCTGTCTCACTCTCTCTGTCTCTCTGCCCCTCTGTTCTTCTCTCCCTCTCCCTTCCCTTTCATAACCACTAAATAAATATCCAACCTCACTCTACATGGTGTGCCTATCTCTCTGTCTCTTACCCACCACCCACATGGCTCGTTGCATGGGACACCCCAGGGACCAGCCACCTTCGGAGACCTGCCTCGTGGTCTCATTCACCCATGTACCATCCCTGCCTAGGACTGGCTGCTCTTGGGACCCACTTCCCCCTGCCTGCCGAGGATCCACAGCAATTTTTAATTTTTCCATTACACCTATGAGGGTTCAGCTCACAGGGGCTAGATATGAAAGATTCCTATTCAGAATGAGTCTTCCTTAAATTCACAATCCATTCCAAGGTTCGTGGGATAAACATCACACACACCAGTCTCCTCCACCAAACTCAGTCCCTGGAACCTAGCAACTTCTGTCAACTGAAAGCAAGACAAGAGTAATTGTATATGCAATGGTTAAAAACTACCTTCATTTGAAATTAAGCTGTTGTGTAAAACAACAACAAACAAACAAATGTACAGAAAACCTGGGATACAGCAGGACTTTACTCTTAGCCTAAGGCTGTTAATCAGGACCCTAAGTTCTGCAGTCAGCAGTTGAGTCTTGAGAGCAATCTAAAGAGGATTCTGATACCAGAGCCTCTTGGCTCACTTCAAGAATTGCTCCCTCTTCCCCTTATTACATAAATGTTATGATAAACTATTAATCTGATATATATTCTGCATTTGTAATCTCTCCCAACTACTGCTTCCTTAGGAAAAACAAAAAATAAAAACCAATACCATAAAATGCCTCGTATAGCCAAAAAACCCCGGAGTTGAAGCAACTGTGGTTTGTGTGTTTAAAAGCTCCAACTCCTGCCTTCCCCTTTGTAGCAGCTCTCACACTGGCAAAGGGGACTGCTGTTCTAAATAAAAGGTGATTTTATTTGTTTCCTTTGTTTTGATCTTTTAATTCCTAGTTTTGTTGTCTTTCTCAGTGGTCTTGAGGTCTGTAGCAGATGGCCATAAATTACAGAAAGGACATCTCCCCTTGTCTAAAGGTTCTGGGAAATCAAGTCACAGCTGCGGGAGAAGGGCCCTGTTAATGAGCAAATGCTTCCACCACCAAGCTGGAGTGGGAGCACCCAGCAGAACTGCAGGCAAGGACCTGCAGCCAACCCACACTGCCCAGGCAATCCTGGTTCTTCCAAGCTTCTCCATTCATGAACAAGCTTCCCCACTCCTGAAGTACCAAGCCAGTTTCTCTGTCTCAGAAGCACAAGTTGAACCCAGGTGGCCAGATACATTCTAACAAACCGGTCACTCCCACCACCATCCCCAAGGCCCTCTCCTCAGCCCTGACCTGCTGTGGAACGTTAATTTTATGAGGGTCAAATATGAACTGAACTAAGACTTAAACTTAAACCCTCTCCAGGATCCCAAGTTCCCCCAAGGAACTCCACCCTGGGTATGACTGATGAAGGTATTTATGATTGATGACAGCCACTAGCCACATGGCTAATGACAGCTACTAATCACATGCCTCCACCGCGACAGATGTATGCTTAACGTTACTCTTCAATTCTGTACTTCCCCTTGCCATTACCAATGAGGTTAAATGTCAGCTATCCCAAGACCTTCTGACAAGGCTGCGACCCACTTGTGATTTTCCCCTGTGTTTTCCCCCTTTATAAACCTTATCCTGTAAACACAAAATGCAGCGCTCAGTCTGAGAACTGAGTTGCTGCCCAGATCCGGCTCTATTTCCTTCAATAAACTCTTTTGTGTTTGCATCGGATACCGGCTCTGTGGTGGTCTTGTTTGGAGGTCTCCGCGACATGGACAACAGCAATTTAAGCTGTATTACACTTGTTTATGCTGTGAAATATTTGTTTAATGATGCAAAGACGTGTTACAGTGTTGGATTAAATAAAATTAACCTGCGGTCAGGAGGCTGAGTCAGCTACTAACTGACAGGAAGTGGTCAGGAAGAACCACGAGGAGCTAAGGGTTCTTAAGTGGGGCAGAGCAGAAGGGCTGCTGGTTTGGGGGGAGACACCAGGTAGGAAAGTAGGGTACCTACTTGCTATTCAGCCTCTCTTGCTATTCACCTCAACCTTTGAGTTCTGAATTCTACAGGGTAGAGGTCTAGATAAAGTTCGCTTTAGCCGCAGTGATGGAGCCAGTGCATGAGGGAATATAATTCTTGTGCCTGGCTACCTCCATTGCCATCTTCCGACCCCGCACAGTACCTCAGGCAGCGCTCAACCCTGAACCAATCTCCACATCAGAGATCCAGCTGGAGAGTGGAGGAGGACCAAAGTTTCGCCCAGCTTTGAGAAAGATCAACCAAAAGTCTGTGTTTCCCAGAGTACCTGCCTGTGGCGTCACCTGGGCTAGGACTACATTTCCCACAAGTCTGTGCGATGGATTTCCCGGAAGTCAGGGAACGAGTACGGTTCCTGGGTTTCCACTGCATTGTAGTGTCTGGCAGTTAGGAAACACCGAGAAAGGAACTGTATCGAGATGTAATGAGTCACATTTTTATGTAACATGCGGTTGTTGTCAGTTCCCGGGGCCCAGTTTAAAGAGTAGGGGGCGTTTTGAAGGCAAAGGTCACCATTACTTCATTTAAGTAGAATTTACTTCCACTTCAGGAATGGACTCAATCCCAGCTATTTGTCAGGAAGCTAGTTTACAGAAATCAGAACAAGTCATCTCTCAGCAGTTTTACACTCTGGGGAGGGGGTAAGTCAAAATTGCCAAGCTTATCTTTTAGGAATTTAGAGTGGTTGCCTAGCACCAAGTGGAATTTTTCTTATCCATCACAGAGGATGGAACGCAAAAGCTGAGTCAGCTCATGGACTAGCAACAGAGAGTGAAGGTGCTTTTAAAATTCTACATTCACAGCCTCTGGTGGTGGCCCAGGGGATGCGTGAGTGAAGTAAGAACGTTCAAATTCTACAGCATCACATGCATGACATCTGAGGTCAATAAAATGTCTACTACAAAGAACTGGACAGACTCAAATCCCCATCCCTATGGCATGAAGCAAAAATAGCCCTTGTCTTAGGTTAGCTGTTCCCCTTTCAAACAGGGTTTGCTCAGTGGACACTCTTAGGATTCTGATATGGGAGCATGGTTGGGTTCCAATGCAGCTTACCTGTGTGTTACCTGCACTGTGACCACATAGGGAATGTGAGGACACTGAGCATTCCACAAATGGCCTAGTGAAGCAGTTCTCTCTAACAATCTTCCAAAGCTCCGTGAAGACGTGTTGTATCACAAAGGCCCACAAAACCGATACCATGTGGGCCCTGATGTCAAGTTCTGCTTCCAACTTGGGATGGTGCCACGCCCACTAGCATTTTTCTCTGAGGACTGGTCCTGGGGAAACACTATCCTAGAAGAGTAGTTTTGAGCATGGAAGTCATTCAAACTCATTTTCAACTTTGCTTTCGCAAATGAATTTATACTTCCACAAAATAGAGACTTTCAAGCATGTGGTCTTGGCCCATGGCAACTTTCATGATGTCAGCACAGAATACCAGGATTCTCTGATTGGAACTGAGCTTTCTAACAACTACAGCAGATTTCATACTTGTCTAGTCTTAAACTTTAAACTCAGGGCTGGAGAGATGGCTCAGTGGTTAAGAGCACTGCACTGCCTGCTCTTCCAAAAGGTCCTGAGTTCAATTCCCAGAAACTACATGGTGGCTCACAACCACCTGTAGCGAGATCTGGTGCCCTCTTCTGGCCTGCAGACATACACACAGGCAGAACACTGTATACACAATAAATAAATAAATCTTCAAAGTCATTGTTGCCTCAAATGAGAATGTCCCCAGTTGGTGAAGACTGTTTGGCAAGGGTTAGGAAGTGTGACCTTGTTGCCAGGGATGTCACTTAGGGGTGGGCTTTGAAGATATTCCAAGATCCCAGTTTATTTCTAGCTAGCTTTCTCTGTCTACTACTTGTAGACCCATGTGTACGCTCTCTGCTGTTATTCCAGTACCACGCTTGCCTGCCTACTGCCACCCCACCAGAGGTCTATACTCCTATGTGCCCATGAGCAACACATTCAAGTCTTTCTGATTTACCACACAGCAACTAAAATGTTATCAAGATATGCAGTCATCCCTGTGATGTTCGAATGAAGAGAGAAAGAACGTCTAGTTACCACATATTGGTCTGTGATTACAGACTAAGAAATGATTCCACTCGAGTATCCATCTTCAAGAAGCTGTGAGTTCCTCGGGGTTAATGGTAGGAGCATGGCTGTTGCTGTTGGATGAGACCAGGACAGTGATCATGTAAAGGTAGCAGCAGAAGTGGGAGCAGCAGTAAAAAGCCTACTGCATGTAAGGCGAGAACCCAAACAAGCTGCGTTCATGCAGCTCACTGTATGACTTGAAGGCAGCTCCACTGACGAGGGAGTCTTCTCCCTTCAGTTCTTACATTTCATATAAACTTCAGCAGGGAGGGTCCTGTGTGCTCCTGGATGATGCTCTTGTTGCCGTAAAGCTTTGCCACTCATATTGGTTTAATAAAACACTGACTGACCAGTAGCCAGACATGAATTATAGACGGGGCGAACAGACTAGGAGAATACTCGGAAGAGGAAAGGCAGAGTTAGTCACCATCCAGACACAGAGAAAGTAAGATGAGACTGTCTTACTGGGAAAAGGTACCAAGCCATATGGCTGAACTTAGGTAGGAATTATGGATTAATTTAAGTGTAAGAGCTAGTTAATAATAAACCTGAACAATAGGCCAAACAGTTTTTAAATAATATAAGCCTCTGTATGTTTCTTTAGGACTAAATGCCTGGAGGATCATGCAGGACAGAAACTACCATCTACACCATGAATCCTGTAAATGTCTAGGAATTCCCCATGTCTATCACATGTGCACTTCCTGGAGGTGAATGAGGGACCCATATGTTGGAATATTTTGCTTCAGAGGATACTGTTGTTGGTCACTGTTCCAAGAACTTAGCAGAGTCACTGTATTGGGTAGATACCAGAATGAACAGTTTTTTCTTAGAAGTGCTTTGACCTTGAAGAACACTTGTAGAAAACAGCAATTGTTTTACTGAAGGGGCATTGCAGTCATTCTGTGACTTTGGTCACAAGATGCCTCAGGCACACCTGCAGCTCTTGGATTATTGTGTACTGCAAATGATACATAATAAAATCCTAGCATAATGAGGGCATGTGCTCTCCTTCAGTAAGACATGTAAATTAAGATTAGGCACCTTGGTATGAGGAAATACTTTATGTAAATTTCAATTAATATGTCCTTGTACAGCTGTTCAGGGTTCAGTTCATCAGAAGAGGCTGGAGCTTCCTTCTGCTACACAGACCTTAAAATTTCATCTTAGAGTACCTTCTTTCTTCAACCGGCCCATGTTATATGGTGCACCTTGAGAGGTCACACTCCATACACTGTCATGATAGAGGAACCAATGAAAAGCAGTGTTTATAGTGTCATGGGTCTACTCCCATAAAATAGAGGCATGCACATATAGAGAGGGTCTTGCCTCATTGATCTACCATAGAAGTTTCCTAACAGGTATTACAAGGAACTCTGTCTCCTATTTGATCCTAGATCTCATCTTTGGAAGATTGACACTCTCTGGGCAACTGAGTCTGAAGGTCATCTACAGAAGGGTGATCCCATCTGCTAGAAGTGTCCTGATAGTGAGTCTCAGAAATACTTAGCTTAGTTACAATACCTTGCTTTGGAACTTGACAATTACATGATGGACATGAGTCTGTAAAATTCTCCAAACTATCTGAATCCCTCAGTGTTACAGAAATGACTAAAGTCCATCCTGACGTGACTACACTTGTTTACTTATACACTCAACCCTCTACTCACCTCCCACATTGACACGGATTCTGCTGTCCAAAACCATGTCTTACGGCTGATGTGACCAACAATTTCCATATCAGCCCATTTACTTTCCATGGATGTCTTGTCTGCAATCTTAATTTCTCTATGCATTTTATAAATCGTTTAATCCATTACTTAAAATCATATGGTTTGGTAATCTCACTCTTGATTTTTACTTTCCATAACATTAATCACCATAGAACTAGGAAAAAAATACAATGTAATATAAAGAAACAGAGATAACAAAAGCAATTATAGGAGAAAGGATAATCAGATATAGCTTAGTAGTTGACCTCAGACTTTACTGCAGAGCTATAATGAAGACTGAATGAGATTCACAAAAAAAACCCACAAATGTATAGACTAATGCAATGTGAAATAAGATCCAAGGATAAATGCTAATACACTGTAAAGATTTGTCACAAGAACTGGTGTAATAAAAAATTATTGGCCAGTAGCTAGGCAGGAAATACAAGCAGGGTGATCAAATTAAGGATGATAGGAATGAGAAGAGTAGATTCTGAGTGGTCACCAGCCAGATGCAGAGGTAGCAAGAGATGAAGCTGCAATGCTAGTAAAGGTACTGCCACATGGCAGAGCATAAATAATATGGGTTAACTTAAAATGTAAGAGCTGGTAAGTAATAAGCCTGAACTATCAGTCAAGCATTTGCAATTAATATAAACCTGAGCGTTTATTTGAGAGCGGTTGCTGGACAAACTTCTGCCAACATATGGCTTCCAAATGTTTGGCATAAACTGCCACATAAAACATGTGAAAATTAAAAAGTGGATTCTAAAGACACAAAAGAACAGTGTTAAGCACAGCTTCTTGATGATGGTCTTTCCGTGGGTGGGCCCTGTTTGGTGGCAGCAAGCAGAGGCATGGCTCCTTGAAGATGTAGCTTCCTAGTTTGTGCTGGAGGCACAGTTAGCTCTCTTGTGAGGTCCTGCTACCAAACACTTAAATGGAGTTTATGAACAGCAGGTGGCAGGCTACTCAGTGATGGCATGAACCCAGAAACTCCCTGAGTTGGGGCAGTAAATGTTGCTCTTGCTGGTAACTCTACCATGAAGCTAAGCTCTCACAGACCAAGGAACTGGTCAGAGCCAGATGCCAAAGCTACTGCTTTGATCTTATCCACACCGCTTGACAATTTAAAGACTCAGGTGCTCAAAAAAGATAGACATGGGCAGTAAAGACAGATTCAGACAAAAAAAAAAAAACCCTCTAAACGGTTTACAGTGGTTTTAAAAATATACATAGGCTTGGGAGAGAAAAGAGACAGTATGGACAGTCATAAAAATACATATATAGTTTTACAACAATAAAGTCCTAAAAAGGGAGTAAAGTAATATAAAAAAAAATATAAAGATGGAAAATACACAGAGAATCTGGATACTGTATGTTATTGTGCTGTATTTGAATTGTTTGACAGCCAAGGATGTAGCAAAGAAATATTTGATCAAAAATGTTGCTGCATTAATCCAACCTATATATTTTAAAACTTTATTGACTTCAAAATTTAATTCAAGCTGGGCAGTGGTGGTGCATAACCTTTAATCCCAGCATTTGGGAGGTGGAGGCAGGTGGATCTCTGTGAGTCCAAGGCCAGCCTGGTCTACAAAGCTAGTTCCAGGACACAGCTGTAACAGCCATACTGTTACACTGAGGAACCCTGTCTCAAAAAAGAAAAAAAATTAAATCAAAAGATATGTTACTTTGGGAAAGAGGTTTTGCTTTTATTTCCACAACAAAATGGGAGGCTGTAGATTTATTTCAGGTTAAAGAAAATCAGGTTTGATCAAGGAAGATGCTCTGAAATCCTGACAGACATAAAGAAATAAACCTGGAAGATCTACAAGGCATATGATGCACATTTTATCTGCTCAAACACATAACAGGACTGACTTTTGCACAATGAAGTCTATTTTGATGCAAATATGTATGTTACCTTTAAAACTTTATGTATTTTCAGAATAAGCAGATCGAATACCAATGAAAATGGATGGTCCAGGTGATTCAGCATTTGAAAATGCCTCTGTTACAGTCTCCTCATAATTTTATATCCAGAGCAGCTTTAAGGTTGCTGGCTGAGATATATAGCTTCACAGATTACACCAGTCAGGACTTGACAATAATCCTAAATTTTCTCATGTTGCCCAAAGATGATTAGTGCCCCAATCCACAAGAAGTAGGCTAGAGAACTACATCCACACCCTTCCCAAATGGATTACAGACGTTTGTCTTTGTGTAGGGAGTTGGTTACTAGAAAAAAAGCTAAAATTAAATTTTAAATTTAATTTAAATTAAATTTAAATTCAGAGATCTCTTTCTAAAAGAAGGGGGAGTATGATATAGAAATGATTGGAAAAAGGATAGATTACTGAAACTACTTTAGTCCAAAAACTATTAATCTTACATACTGGTATGGATTTTGGCTTACTGATACAAATTTAAAGTTAATTTTGTTATATTGTATATATATTTCTATACTTGTTTAAGGTATTATGTTTATGTAGTTCATTTAAAAATGTATAATTAAGAAATACAGATTAATAGTCATCTGTAAGTCAAACTTATATTCATGTTACATATGTTTTCAAGGTCATACACAGAAATATTTATATTGATAAATATTCTTCCAACACTTCAATGACCTATAGAATATGGCATTTAATATGTGCAATAATCTAAAGCTTTTCATGACAGTGAGACATGTCTGTTCCTGGCAGCACCAATGTACTTCAGATAAGATGATGAACATTGAAAAAACTCCATATAGTGTTTTCGTTATAGCAAAAGCTATCCATGTGAGCAAATAAATTGCCTTTGCCTCAACTGCTGACAGTACACTGGACAAACAGGACACAAATAAACACAAATGTTGAACACTGCCAAGATAAGTTAGGGCAGCCCTTCATAATTACCTGCTTCACAGGATAGTCTGTCAGATATGCTAAACCTGTAGGTCAAGAATGGATACCCCAACATTAGAGAAACTTTGGGTGACTGTCCAGGCAGCCTGATGTCCCTGTCATTAGATAACAATTTACTCTTCTAGGGTCTTTGATATAGTTAAAGACTAGATAGTCATAGTCTTCTTTAGTTTTGATAAAAAGTAAATTAGGTAGAAAATGCACCAAGATAAGATAGATAATAGAGCATTTTCTCTAATTTTGTCAAATACAAATAGACTGGCTATTGCAACTGTAATTCTTACTTGATAACTGCTTTTGTTGTATATAATCTTACTATAATAAAGTTAAAACCTTTCTTTTACATTAGACAAAAAGGGAAAAATGTTGTGGAAAAGTCCTCTTGTACAGTGTAAAGATTTGTCACTCAAATTATTATAAGAAAATGCTGATTGGCCAGTAGCCAGGCAGGAAGTTTGGGGGGGTAACCAAACTAAGGATGATGGGGAGGGGAAGGGAGGAATCAGAGGGGTCACCAGCCAGACACATAGGGAACAGGAGACAAATGTATCATGCAAATAAAGGTACTTCCATGTGTTAGAGCATAAATATTGAAAAAGGGTTAACTGAAAATATAAGAGCTAGTTAGTAATAAGCCTGAGCTATAGGCCTAGCATTTATAATTACAATAAGCCTTTGAAGGATAATTTTAGAGAGGTTGTGGGAGAGAAAACCCTGCCTACAATTATATCCATTTCTATGTATAAGTTATAAGAAAAGACATTACTACACTATTGATATTAGAGTAGTTCATTTGCTATTATGAGGTATGTATAATAAAAATGGATGTTCCTAGTGTCATGTTATGTAGAAGGCTTCTCTACAATATAAATTTACTCATTGGCCCTAAGGATTTAAGGCTCTGTCACTATTTAATTTGTAGGGTTTCCTATACAAAATATATGTTTTGATGTTAAGGTATGAAGAGTAGAATAAATTGCTTCCCTTATCAATTAAGTATGTTAGTTTCATTCACAACTAAATTTCTCATATTGAGTTTGCAACAGTTGTTCAACATATAGCTACTGTCTTTGCTCTTACAAAGTCATCTACAGCATGAAATTTTGGGTGTTAAATAAGGGAAACATAAAGTTCTTTGTCATATTCTTTGTATCAATAGGACTTTTCTGTAGTATGAAAGCTCTGCTGTCTAGTAAAGGCAGAGTACATGTAAAGGCTTTGTGACACTGTAGCTAATAAATAGAGTGTTGTGGAAAGAGAGGCATGAAGAGTGAAATGCATCCTTGTGTCCTTTGCTGTCATACATTGACTTGTTGGAGTCATGAAAGGTAGGACCAAAAACAACTTTGGGGAGGAAAATTTTTATTTCAACCTAAGGGTCAGTGTTCCTCTTCCAGGGACAGGAAGGGAAACAGAAACCATGCTTCTTAATATGTTCCTCGGCCTCCTGCTCACGCACAATTTTTATGCGACCCATAACACTTCCCCAGGGTGGTGCTGTGTCCTGGGTCGACTCTCCTACACCACTTACCAATCAAAAAAATGACCCCCAGACATGCCCATAAGGCACTCTGATCCAGAAGAGAACCCACTCAGGTAATGCTGGGCTAGATGAAGTTGACAGCTGAAGCTAAGGGGGACATCTGCATCTGCATTTATATCAATGCTTAGGTGTTGCTGAAGTATGTTCAAGCCTTAGGGGCAGTGATTGTACGTGCAGAATGTCTCTGCAGTATGAAGTATCTGCAGATATGTACAGTGTGAAGAACTCATAGAGAACTTGCCACACTTATTGCTTTTGTAGACTTCTTCATCAGAATGAACTCTCCAAACTTATATAGCCATGAAGAATAGCTAAGCTGTGGTCCTTTTCTGCACAAGTAGGGTTTCTCACAGGTAAGAATTACTGAGGTTGAACCAAGACTGAACGATAACTCAAACCTTCACCACATCCTTCACATTATAGATTTGATTAAGATTCTTGTGCTACTTAAGACATAAAGAAACACTAAAAGCTTGTCACTCCCTTCAGAATTGGGCTTTTTCTCTCCAGAATGAGCTTTAAAAAGTATCGTAAAAGTATTGACTGAGTGTTAAAGCATTCATCATTCTTCACACGTGCCTGACTTCTCTACTCAATGGATTCATTTGTCTTGGATAAGGTTTGACTATTTAGCAAGATTTTATCCCATCAAATTTCTATTAAGAATGAGTCCCTTGATGTCTTCTAAGGGAGGAAGATCGGAAAAAACTCTTGTCACACTTTTCACATTTATAGGGTTTCTCTCCAGTATGAACAATCTGATGCTGATTGAGGCTATCAAGTCTAGAAAAGATTTTTCCACATTGTTCACATATGTGTGGTTTCTCTCCAGTATGAACTCTCTGGTGTTCAGTAAGGGCTGAGTAATTCGGAAAGGCATAGTGACATTCCCCACACTTATAAGTATGAATTTTTTGGTGTTTTTTAAGGTCTAATGTAGAGTAAAACATTTTGCCACATATTTCACATTTGTAAGACTTCTCCCCAGAATGACGCAATTTGTGCCAAGGAAGGTATGAGAGAGTAGAAAATGTTTTCCCACATTCTTCACATTTGTATGGTTTCTCTCCAGAATGAAATCGTTGGTGATCCTGAAGGTGTGCAAAAGAGTAAAACCGTTTGCCACATTCTTCACACTTGTAGGAATTCTCTTCAGAATGAATTCTTTGATGACGCTTAAGGAATGCAGAAGAGTAAAATGCCTTGTCACAGTCTGTACACTTATAGGGCTTCTTCCCAGTATGAATTCTTTGATGCCGCTTAAGCAATGAAGGATAGTGAAATGCTTTGCCACATTCTGTACACTTGTAGGGTTTTTCTGCAGAATGAACTATTTGATGTTTCTTAAGCAATGAAGGACAGTAAAATAATTTCCCACATTCTTCACACTTGTAGGATTTCTCTGCAGAATGAATTCTTTGGTGTACCTTAAGCAATGAAGGGTAGGAAAATACTTTGTCACATTCTTTACACTTGTAGGGTTTTTCTCCAGTATGATTTTTCCGGTGTCTATAACGTGTTGAGTGAGTACTAAAGGCCTTACCACATTCTTCACACTTGTAAGGTTTTTCTCCAGTGTGAATTCTCTGGTGTACAGAAAGTTTTGTTTGAGTATTAAAGGCCTTACCACATTCTTCACATTTGTAGGGTTTTTCTCCAATATGAATTTTCTGGTGTATAGAAAGTCTTGAGCGAATACGAAATGCTTTACCACACTCTTCACATTTGTAGGGGTTCTCCCCTATATCAACTGTCTGGTGTTGAATAAGCAGTGAATTACAGTAAAAGGCCTTGCTGTAATCTTTACATTTATTGACTGTTTTTCCTGTTGATCAAAAGTTGAGACATGAACAAAAGTTTTGTACATTCTTTATATTCATAATGTTTATCTTTAAAATGGAGACAATTACCCATACTTACATTCTTATGGATAAATCAGAAATAACCCTATATTTTTACATTTATGTTCACTGAGAATAACTCAGAATATATAGTAGGTGGAAAAAAATCTAAACTTCTACTCATATAAAAGCCTGATCAAATTGAATATAGAAATAATGCCATGCCAGGCAGTGGTAGAGCACATCTTTAATTCCAGCACTGGGGAGGCAGAGACAGGTGGATATCTATGAGATCAAAGTCAGCCTAGTCTATATAGTGAGATCAGGACAGCCAGAATTTCGCAGAGAAATCCTGTCTCAAAAAACCAGAAAGAGGAAGAGGAAGAGATGGAGGTGGAGGAGAAGGAGGAGAAGGAGGAGGAAGAGGAGGAGGAGGAAGAAGAAGAAGAGGAGGAGGAGGAGGAGGAAAAGAATGGCACATTATTCAAAGTTAAGTAGTTAATTAAGTAGTAATTATCTATGATAAAGGAATCTCTTAAAGGCATTACACAAAGAGAAATACATACCTTAAACATAGGTATTATATGTAGACATACATGGCATTATCAACTGGAAAGGGGGAGATTAATGGTGACTGTCTGAGATTGGAGCCATATAGAAATACTATTTTTATCCTAAGTATAAAGTTAAGAATTTTTATGCATGAATGAAAGTGTGCATAACAAGTATGTCTACAAAATCTTTAATTCATCTCACAAATTTCAGACAGCAGTTTATGTTCTATTTGAATGACAAACATCTCAATATCAAAATTATAAAGAAAAATAGGTTCACCTATGAATAACAACTTCTGCCAAAGATAATATGTTGTCAATGAAAAGGTGTTAAAATTATCCAACTTTCTAAGAATTATTAATTTGCAAGATGAAACAACAACTTAGCACTGAAAAGAGACAATGTTCAATTTGTGAAAACATGAGATGTGTTTACAGATGAAGCAGAAATACACAGTTCTCATGGTCACATAACTAGAGCTCAAAGATATTGTTATCTTACACTGTCCTGAAGTGTTTATAATTGGACAATCCACCCACAAAATTATATAGATTACATATAGACAGTTGATTATAGGTCATCTATTGCCAAGAAACAGCACACAATCAAACTGCAAAGTTAGGAAAAAAAGGAATCCTGAATTCTCAATAATTTGAAAACTAATTGATTAGCTAGTAAAATTCTTCTAATTTTAGACAGTTTTTAATCTATGACTATATGTCCACAGAGGGTATTCATTCTAAATCCTTAGTGAGCATGTGATAAAAATGAGAATACCTTTTAGTCATTCACAAAGAACTCTGATGAGGTGATTTTGATCAACACGATTATAAGTGATATGAAATATATTTATGTCTGAAGTTATTGTCCCACAATGGCTTCACACATGGGTCTTAGAAATATTTGCAAATTTTCAGATCTTAGAAAATAGTGCAAAGTTATAATGTAAACTAAAAAATTGACCTTTGGAAGTTAAAATAAATAAAACAAACATAGCTCACCATTGGGGAATTACCAAGTTTAAGAGACTTAACCATCATAAACATCTGGGAGATGTCCTTTGACAACAAAACCAATGAGAGACCTAAAGAATTATCTCCATAATATCATTATTTAAGGCTGATGGGAAAGCCGGCCATTCTGTTGAATATTTGAACCTCACCTCTGTTCTTGAACCCCTCATTCCTACACACCTGTATGCATAGTGGCTTCCTCTTGTATCTTAACACCTGTAGGCCCTTGTCTTTGCTCCAGAAATGTCACCAGGTGTGGCTTAGAGAGAACAAGACCTGTTTGTAAGAAAGGGAACAAAATAAGTGTTCTTCTACTGGAAATTGACATGTCCCTTCCAGTACAAGGCTTATAAGGAAAGAAATGATGTAACAAATTACTGTAGACAATTGGCTCCTTAAGTTACTTCTCACAGGACCACTACAATACATAAAGGAATTTACAGTGTCCATATTATGAGTCTCATTCAGGGAAAAATATTAAAACTGAATTGTGAAACATTTTCATTAAGATGTAAGGTACATGCCCATTGCAACTGAGTTTCTAACATTCCCAGTAGTATGAAAGATGTGTTCTTCCAACACAAACAGGTTAAACACACAGAAAAGAAAGCAATGTTTCTTAGCTAAACATATTCCCTAATTTTTATTTAAAACCAAGACTATGCAACTTTTTGTTGGAAAGCACAAGCTCCCATGAGATAGGGTGTAGAGTGAGGACGTTACGTACTGACACTGAACTAAGACGTCACTATAGATGAGATCCTCACCCAGGAAATCCAGGTGGCTGTAATTCTCCAGCATCACATCCCTGTACAGATTCCACTGAGCAGGCTCCAGACATTCCCTCTCTTCTGGAGAGAAATCGATGGCCACATCCCAGAAGGACAGCATTTCCTGAAATAAAGATCAATGAATGACACCTCACTTTTACTTAATTAAATCCATTAATAATAGGCATTGTGGGGCTAGTTCTCTGTTCATGTGATACAAGCTAGGGTCATTTGAGAAGGAACTTCAACTGACAATGTGCATTCCATAAGAATGTCCTGTATGTAACCCTATAGGAGGCTGTTCTTAATTATTCACTGATATATGACAACCCAGATCGTTGTGGGTCATGCAACCCATGGGCAGATGGTCTTAGTATAAGCAAGCAGGATAACCAAGCCATGGAAAGCAAGCCAATAACCAATGTTCTTTCATGTATGTTAGATATCAGAACCAATAAGATCCGGTAGGTATGGGAATAACAACACCTTTTTAAGTATTTCAAATACACTAGACAGCCCTCTGACCTTGTTATTTCTTTTCCTTTTTCTCAGGCGGATATTGACCTCTTTGATATATTCCTAAAGCATGTCTTCGCCATGTGACACCTATGTCTCACTGTGCTGTTCAAGAGTGTAAGTGTCAGCTGTGGCGGGTTGAATGAAAATGCCCCTCAAAAGAACATATATGTGGAAGCTTTGTCCATAGTTAGTGGAACTCTTTGGGACGGATTGGGTGGGGTGGGTTTTTAGAGTAGGTGTAGTCCTGTTAGTAGAGGTATGTTAATGGGGGCAGACTTTGATGCTTCAAAAGCCCAATGTAGGCCAAGTATCTCTCTTTCTACCTCTTGCCTGTGGATTAGGCTGCATGATCTCATCTACTGCTCCACCAACATAGCTGCTTGCCTGCCACCATGCTCCTCACCATGGCAATCTTTAGCTAACGTTCAGAAGCTATAAGCAGGCCCCAAATTCAATGTTCTGTTTTGTACTTTGTCTCCAGCCTGGTTGGTCTCCATAGCAAAGCAAGAGTGACTAGAAGAGCAACAGTAACAGTTTTTTCTTATTTTTAAATTTTCAACATTCCAGAGTTTTTTTCATTTTATTGCATAAGATCCCAAAATGACTTATGAGAGAAATTGTATTATACTTCCTCCCCCCCCATTTTTACTGAAAGAAATAAGACATTTCTATATTAATAAAGTATTTTGTAATAATTTTATGGATAAACTTTCCATAGTCTTTCTAACAGCTTTAGTATGCTAATCCCCTCAAGCACTATTTTCATTATTGAAATCTTAAAAAAAACGTCTTATAAGCTTCTCAAATGTATACAACATAATGTTTACACACATCCAGCATTCAGAGCAACAGTACTGTGTTGTGAGATAATGCTTTTGTACCCTGTAAAGATTTGACATTCATATTGGTTTAATAAAACACTGATTGGCCAATAGCCAGGCAGTAAGTATAGGTGGAGTGACCAGACAAGAATTCTGAGAAGAGGAAGGCAGAGATGCCATCACCAGCCAGATGCAGAGGAAGCAAGATGAGAATGCCTCACTGAGAAAAGGTACCAAGCCACAGGGTTAACCACAGACAAGAATTAAAGAATTATGGATTAATTTAAGTTGTAAGAGCTGGTTAATAATAAGCCTGAGTTAATAGATCAAACAGTTTAAAATTAATACGAAGCCTTTGTGTGTTTCTTTGGGACTGAATGGCTGCAGGATCATGTGGGACAGAAACTTCCTTTTACAGTACTGTGACCTTCATCCTCCTATGGCACTGCTTCAGAGCATCCAAGTTCAGTATGTCCTCAAGCCTCAGCTTTCTGATGTCACTGGCCAATGAGAAAAGTCATCATATTTCCAACTTCAGTGAGTTACAACTGTTTAATTTTAACGTATGGATGAGATCATGTGATACATGTCCTTCTGTGCCATAATAATTTCCAGTTTCATTCATATTGTCACAACTTACATGACTTTATCCCTTTCCTCTGAAATACTAGTTACAACAAATAAAACATTCCCCAATCTCTCTCCTAACACCAATCATATTATCTTCTAAGTTCCATGACCTTATAATCCAGACATATGTTTTTTTCTCACATCCATGAACTAGCTAAGCCATAGATATTTGCCTAGGCTTCTAGGACTCTTGATAAGGCCTTAGGTCCAATTAGACAGCTGCTGCTCAGGAGAAGATGAGCATGGCACTGAAGCATCTTCTGGGAGATCTGGGTCACACTGGTCATTGTTGTGCTTCATAGGCTTAAGAGCTAAATAAAACCAGTTCTTCCTTCTCTCCCTTGAAGGCTCACAAAGCAATTTCACAGAGTAGTGGATTTTCAGCTCAGATCCAGATCAAATCCTCTGAGTCTTGGGTCTGAAGTGCCTGGTGTTTTCAGCAATGGGAGAAAGGATTAGCTATAGTCAAAAGACTTTGGTACAGGAGAAAGATACTTTGTAGATAAAAATTATACTGTGATAAAATATCTTTACTCATTAGGGTAGAGTGAAATAGGGAAGAGGAGGCCAAGATACTCCGAAGTTACAGAATGAAAGAAGCTGATGAATAGAAAACCCTGTCATTTCTCAAGAAAAAAAGCAATTAGACTCTGTTGAAAGCTTCTTTGTAGCTAGTACAACATTTTCCCACTTTGACAAGGAAATGAAAAATACAGATTCCACCTTTCCATACTTATGAGATCACTGACAAAAGGGAAAATGGTCAGCTCGGAGAACTGCAGGGCCTCAGGACAAAGTGAAGATGGAAAAATTGTGTGGAAGTCAAAACTAGATGCAAAGCGAGGGCCAAATTACCAATCAGGCTCCAAACTCTCCATCAATTAAAGAACACAGTGCTTTAAAAATACACTGAACACATCATGAAGTAGCAACCTGCCCCGACCTTTGACACACCTAAGTGTGGTGGCACACAGCAATCATTAGTTTTTGATTTATGTTAACAAATTTTTGCAATATGATGATTCAGATAGTATAACTGGAACCATAAAAAGGACATGATAGATCATATGCAATGTATTTATTGAGAAAATGGAATGAATAATTAGAATTTTAGCTTACACTTAAATACCACGTGCTTTGCATTGTAGGACAGAAGGTCTAGATGTATCCATATTTTAAATATTAAGTATATTGTTACTAAATCTTAATGCAATAGTGAAGTGGTATATATCCAACAAACAGTTGGAACTCAAATTCTTACCCATTGATTTTATGTAGCTACCACAAAGAAAAATGGACTGCAGAATTTAAACAGCCGGCTAGCCAATTTGACGCTACTTTTCAACTCAAAATATGTCACTGTCTTTGAAAATAATTTTGGATGGACTCAATGACAGATTTTTATAACCACAAATGACAAAGTAATGAAAATCTCTGTTTCTCAAGTTTATTCCATGCATATATGTTTGGTTTCTACTTAATTCTGTCCAAATAACTTCTGTAATTCCTCTCCGTGGTCTCTGACATAATCATATAGATACGCAAGAACTCAACGGCATTACCCAACCCACCGTCCCTTCAGGGCTGTCCAAGAATGACCTGTCTAGCAAAGCAAGATTAGTTCACGAGTCTGTAAATCCAGTGACTCCTTCCCTCATAGCATCACTCACACACATTAGCATACAATAAAAAGATCCTGGAACAGGCAGGACTAGACAATGCAGGGTCCATGCAGGTCCCCATGAGAGAGTAATAAATAGAACATTGCTTTGCTGGGTGGATGACACAAAACCCCATGTGAATGACAGTGGAGGAGGTAGCTGTCATTACCCACACGCAGAGTAGGGTTCTGTTTTGGATAACTGTAGACAAGCATTGCACACGCACTTGAACCTCTGGTGTAAGGAAGGAGAAGGCATCAGAGGGGGCAGAGAGGCAGGGAGGAATGTATACCACTGGGCTGGCTGCATCAGTCACAGAGAGGTCCAGATACGGAATGAGGTCCTTTTACTTTCAATTACATGAATATATATAGGTCTGTGAGTTCTTCCTCACCCCCCTGACTGACACGGAAGCCTGGCACCCTAAAACAAGGTGAACTTTTTCACCTGCTCCTGGGGCCCCTGCTGATGGACTAGTCCATCAAGTTCAAGGCCAAATCAAGGCATGTTTACACAATGGTTGTGGGCCAAGCAGACATCCTGCCCTTCTTGAAAGTAATGAAGTATAACTCAGGGATGGAAGAGCCTCCAAAGGCTTAAACACCCCAGCCCTCAGAGCAAAGCTGGGCATCAGCTTCCGCAGTCTCTGCTCTTATTGCAGTGGGTCTTTCCCTCCTTATGCCCGCTGCATGTCTGTTCCCTCACCCCTACTCAAGGCTTTTGTTTACAAGCTGATTTTGGCAGATTTGTCTGCAGCATTCCAGTATTCTTCAGCTGCGAAATGTTATGTCTCAGATGTTTTTTTTCCTTTTAGTTCAGCAACTGGTCAAAAAAAAAAAATCCTAAGGCCACCAATACCCTATGGCTGTAACTAGGCCTGCTTTGGAGCACAGGAAAGATAGAAAACGCACCTGAGAGCGGGTCAGCTCATAAGAGAACGTATCCCCAGCCCATCTCCAGCACCACCTGAGGCGCAGTTTGTCAGCTGACCCACCAAGTCCTGGAAATCCAGAACCTTATACCATCCTCCACTCCGGAGCTACCATCCTGCTGTCCTGTCCCTGAAGCCCATGGTAGACTCGGGTTGTGGGCAGTGTCCTAACAAAACCATCAATTGGCACCATCAGACACGTCTTCACCCCCGTGACCTGCAACCTCAGGCGTCCCAGCCAGTTGAGCACAGCACCTCCAAGGCAGCTTCTCCCGCCCTCCCACCCAGCCCAGGTCCGCTCCCTCCAAGACGGCCCCGCACCCCGCACAGTGCCTCAGGCTGCGCTGCACCCGGACCAACCTCCATGTCAGAGACGCAACGGGAATGCACAGCAGGCGGGACTCTCGCCCAACTTTGGGGAAATACCACACTTTCAGAGAGAAAGAACAAGTACTGTTTCCGGAGCGGGGCCCCTGTGACGTCACAAAGAACCAGACTACATTTCCCACAAGTCTGCGCGAAGGAATTCCGGAAACCCAGGTGTGGCGATTTCTTCGGTTAAGGGTTTTGGCAACCCGCAGTAGAGAAAGGGAGGAAGCAGCCGGGTTTGCAAGAGAGCCTCGGGGAGCGAGGCTGGTGTTTACCTCCAAACCCACAACACGAGATGGGTGAATGTGAGTGGAGCCTTTGACAGAAATATTAGGTTTATAGGTCATTTCTGGTCCATGTGTTCTGATTTTAATCTTCGTACCTCCTGGAAAAAAATCACGCTGACTCAGTTTTACTTTTAAACAACGAAACGAGACGTTAATGATGAAATGGGAATTTCTTTTTCCTTCTCTTTTGATTTTGGTTATTTTTTTCGAGACAAGATTTCTCTGTGTAGTCCTTACTCGCTCTGTAAACCAGACTGGTCTCCAGTTCTATATCTAAACGAAAAGGAGAAAAACAGATGAGCTATTTTCGGGTAAAGCCCTTGTGTCCTTGTGTATAATGGAGGCTTCTATGAATGTAAAGCTATCAGAAATATCTTGATGGGAATATTATTTCTTAGCATGGCAGAAAGCCTTCCCATTGTGTGTGTGTGTGTGTGTGTGTGTGTGTGTGTCTGTATGTGTGTGTGTGTGTGTGTGTGTGCGCGCGCTATGTAGAACCATCACCGAGAAGGTACTCACTCATATGAGAAGTAGTGGTTGGTGAAATTTCAGCATTCAATCAGAACTCCTTAGTTGTCTCCATTTCTCAATGGTGGAGGTTCATTTTTTAGGAAAAGAAGATAATATCCCACAGGTCAGAACTTGTCATGTAGAGTACTACATGGGTCCCCACTCATCTCAATATTAGGGGCCTAAGCATGCCTATGGAGAATTCTACCTGAAGTTGAATTCTCAGGCATTATTTATGCTTATTTAGACCACACTCACAATTTTATCTTTGACACCTCTAAAAGATTTTTTTCCCCCTGATTTCTAGCTCTTTAGTTTCCTCCATTGAAGCTTTCTGAAAAACATGATTTTTTGGCAAGAATCAGTTTAAACTCTGATTTGGGGGCTGGAGAGATGGCTCAGTGGAGTAGTTAAGAGCAGTGACTGCTCTTGCAGATTAGGGTTCCTTTGTCAACAAACAGACCTGTCAGCTCACAAGGACCTGCAATCCCACTTCCACAAGATCTAACTCCCTCTCCTGACACCATTCGCTGTAGGCAGAGGTTTGTTTGTTTGTTTTTGCCTACAATTGGATTCATGTACATATGTGAAATACATACACATAAAACACAACGTAGTTTTGTAATGTCAATCTTGGCTATCAGAAAAGGAATCAGTGCTGAAGTATACTGTGTGAACACTCCAATATATCAAGCATTTATCTGCTCATTGCTATATAAAAAGCTATTTCCAGTTATCAGTGCTCTGCACAATTCAGTGAAATAAGACTCCATATTAGTGTAGTTCTCAAGGCCCCCTATGCCCACCACACACCGAACCTGTACCACGTCCCGCGGTAGATTTCAGGAAGCTTTGTTAGCACATCCCTCACGGGGAGGCACATGACCTAACTGTCTAAGTAGTTTCGTGCCTTCACTGAACAAGCTTGGGATAAGGCAAATGGTGACTCATCTATAAGGCTGATCCATGGACTGCATTCTGTCAGGTAATACCATCCAAATATTTCCCCAGTTCTGCTTGAAAAAACAAAGAGTTTACTATCCATGTATGCATATGCAGAAGGCCTCATGGAACATGTGCCTTCTCGCTGTCCACCTTCTGGCCTATTTCTGTGGCTATGCTTTTCTTGGTTCCAAACCATCTGCCTATGCTTCCCATGCTTATAATCCTGGGCCTCTGTCTCAGATTGGATTACATGTTGGTTTGTTTTTTTTATTAGCATGTGCAGCTTGTGAGCATTCTAATTCAAAGAAATAAAAGAAGGCTTCATATTCAGAAGAGCCGTCTCACTCGGCTGATCTACAGAGGACATTAAGTGGTATTTAGCCAATATATTTAGTCACTCACCATTTGTTGTTACTTTTTTATCCTGGAAACTATCAGAGCATAAATATACAGGCTCAGCTATATCCATGCAAAGGACGGCATGTTCCTTCCTGTTCATTTCCGCAGTCTCTGTTTGTGGGGAAAGAAAAGTGATTATGTGTTGTTCTCCTGGGATTTCCCACACCTATCCCAGGATTGTGCAGATCAGGAAAGACAGAAGATAAACAGTTGTAGAAGATAAGTTCTTTAAATGGCTCCTCAAAGGCAGGTTAGAATAACTAGGATGAATTTTAAATGTGCAGATCCCGAGCGTCACTTCTGTTATTTACAGGGGAAAAAACTGAGAAGACATTTTTTAAACACATATGTTCCATGCCTCATGCCAATGAATTTCTAACATTCCCATGACAGTGAAGGATGCATGCTTCCAACATAGCCTGAGCACAGAAAAAGAAACAAAATATTTCTCAGCTACCAACAGTCTCTCTAATTTTTCTTAAAAGCAGGATTATGAGCCAGGCATTGGTGGCACACTCCTTTAAGCCCAGCACTTAGGAGGCAGAGGCAGGTGGTTCTCTGTGACTTCGAGGGCAGCCTGATCTACAGAGCAAGTTCCAGGACAGCTACAGAGAAAGCCTGTCTTGAAAAGTAAAACAAAAGAAATAAAAAGCAGGACTATGAAACTCATTGTTGGAAAGCCCAAGCTCCCGTGAGATATTCTACAAATGGAGAAAGTTATATGCTTACAGTAAATGAAGAATTCATGATAGATGTGATCCTTGCCCAGGACCCCAAGGTTTCTGTAATTCTCCAAAATCACATCCCTGTAAAAATTTCACTGAGCAGGGTCCAGGCATTCCCACTCCTCTGCAGAGAAATACATGGCTGGTGCAGGAGGTCCTTCTGTATTTGTGTTGCTTTCATTGGTTGAATAAAGAAACTGCCTTGGCCTTTTGATAGGGCAGAACTTAGATAGGCAGGGAAAATAGAACTGAATGCTGGGAGAAAGAAGGCAGGCAGAGAGAGCTGCCATGGAGCTGCCAGGTCAGACATGCTGAATCTTTTCCAGTAAGCCACAACCTCGTGGTGACATAGAGATTATTAGAAATGGGTTGAATTAAGATGTGAGAGTTAGCCAATAAGAGGCTAGATATAATGGGCCAGGAAGTAATTTAATTAATACAATTTCTGTGTGGTTATTTCGGGGGGTTAAGCTTGCCGGGCACTGGAAAAGCAGGCCTGCTCCTCTTACTACACATGGCCACATCTCTGAATGACAATGTTTCCTAAAATCAAGATAAATGAACAAATAACGCACATTAAACTATCAATAATAAATGAATATAAAAAAATCACACCTCTGTGGATAAAATTACAGGTTTTTCCCAGGATGAAAGGGGAGCTGGAAGTGTTTCTAAGATAGGTCAGTGATATTACAGATACTTCTGATGTGGCCACTAATAGGTTTTCTGGTCACCAATAATAGGTTTCTCTACAGATGTGGTAAGCCAGACCAAGCTGAATTGAAAAAGAATAATAACAGTTTTATTTGAACAAAACAGTTCCTGGGAAGGTACTACAGCCCCAGAGATGGAGGCTGGAGAGCCATGCACACAAACAAAAGCAGGGAGACTTTATAGGTTGTAGGCAATGGGTGATGCTGCATCGGTCACAAGCTAGGGTTGTGCCCAACTATGGTTGAAAACTGAGCACATTAGGAGCAGACGTGGACAGCTGGTCACTTCAGGAGAGGAAGCTGCAGTAGCTGCCAAGAATTTAGAACTGGGCTTTTTGACACCTTTCCTTTGTTCAGTGGCTTTATGAGTGGGCAGGGTCTGGAGAGAGACAGAAATGGGGCTCTCTTTTTAGGGGCAAGCTGGAGGTTCCAACTAAATAGCCGCATGATCTCACAGTGGACCTGTCTTCAAGAGAATGACAAAAAATACTATAAATTTATATCAGTATTGGAGTTTTAAGAAAGATAAAAAGGGAAATGAATTTACCTACAGGAACATAAACATTTTCTATGTTATGTGTATAATATATATTTATATTTATTATATTTATCACAGTAGACACTCCTTGTCAGGGAAGAGGCACTTCACTCCTAATACATACAATCCAGGAATGAAATGAAAGCACAGATTTTGATGCAGCAATTCTGGGCAGAGTTCTGGGTATCTGGCCTCCAATTTCATGTAAATAACATGAAAAGCTAAAGAAGACTGCACAGTGATGTACAATAACACAATACTGGCCACTTCAGTGCTGCATTTTCCTAGTGGCTCGTGGAATAAATTAGGTCAAAAGGTAGTCCTGAGAGGTATGGTTAAGCTGATAAATTCTTAATTTTAACATCAGAGAGGTCTCAAGTAAATAATGATGCCCCTCAAAATTGTAGAAAAGCAAAGAGAAGCCTAATTGTAATACAGAAGTAGACAACAAATAATGAAAATAAGGACAGAATGTGAGATAGAGGCTTGAACAATACACAGAATTAACTAAACATTTGGTTCTTTAAAGGGGTAAGATGATCGAACTCATAGCCAAGCTAACACATGTTAGGCCTCAACCTGGGACAAATGGCTAACTGAGGTGCCTATTTAACATATCAATGTGGATTTGGCCACCAGGTTCATCCATCACCCTCAGTCCCTACCTCTTACAGGCTATAGCTGGCACACCCAGCACTGCCCCTCTTCAGCCTCTACCTTAACTCTCTAGCCCAGGGACTGGGCTGCCTTTCCCCCAGGTGCCCTTCCCTATATAAACCAGCCATTTTGCTTATCTGGCCTTTTTTCTGTCTACCCTTTATTCTCCCGAATCTCCCTTTTCTCCCTCCCTCCCCTATCTCCTTACATGCCTATCTCAGGGTCATGTTCATTGTTGCATGAGTTTTAATAATAAAAACCTGGAGCCAGATATTGGGGTAAATGCTGATAGATCAGAGAGATAAAGGAACAAGTTACAGCCAACTCTTACCTTGTTAACTCTTCAGCTGAAAAAGGAGTGAACTACTCTTCTATCACACCTTATATTCCTTTCTCCGCCCAGACATATCACTTCCTGTCTGTCTGTATAGACCTTCAGACCTCTATGGTTAACTAGTGGCTACCTCTGTCCTCTGATCTTTAGGCAACTTTATTTGTCAGAGTACAAACAAGATATCACACTTCCCCTTTTTTGTCTAAAATAAAAATGGTTATAAGAAAAACTATATACAATAAGAACAACAACTATATACAATATATATATGGACAGTAAATACATCAATAAAATCTAGTCCATTAGTAATTGACAAATTGACTATATCTATACTATCTTGATGAGTGAGAAAAGTTATTCCTAATTCACTTTCTAATTTAACTTGCATTACTAACATTATCTTTTAATATCTTTCAACTTTAAACACTTTATACCTCTTTAGTGAGTTTCTTTCTGAATCTGGTAACAAGAAAAACTATAACTATAAAGTCTTCAACTTTATATATATAGATCTGAGATGGAAATAATATTACCTGAGTAAGCAGGAAGTGCAAGCAAGCAACTTCCAAAAAAATGTAAGATATGATAGAAACAGCTGGCTGCCTGGATAGTCACCCAAGTTCCCTCTGCAACATTGTGGCATCTTTGGCCTACAGGCCTAGCATATGTGACAGACCTTTCTGTGAAGCAGGATATTCTAAAGGGCTGTCTTACATTGTCTTTACAAAGTTCGGCAGTCACGTTCTTTTGTGTCCTGCTTGTCCAATTATGACAGCATACTGTCAGCAGTCGAGGCAATGGCATTTTCCTGCCCAGTGGCTGACTTTTGCCGAAAAGAAAGTAAACCTATGTGGAGCTTCTTCAATGTCATTCATCTTTTCTGAAGTAGATTGGTGTTCCCAGGAACAGACATGTCTCACTGTCTAAAATGAGAAAGAACCTATCAGTGTGGGAAGTCCTTCTGTATATGTGTTGCTTTTATTGGTTAATAAATAAAGAATCTGCCTTGGCCTGTGATAAAGTAGAGTAGTGCTAGGTAGGGAAAACTAAACTGAATGCTGGGAGAAAGAAGGTGGAGTCAGAGAGAAGCCATGGAGCAGCCAGAGGGGAAACATGTGAGCCACCAGCCAGAATCTTGCCAGTAAGCCACGGCCACGTGGCAATACACAGATTAATAGAAATGGGTTAACCAAAGATTTAAGAGTTAGCTAGCAAATACACTTAAGTGACTGGCCAAGAAGTATTCAATAATATAGTTTCTGTGTGCTTATTTCAGGTCTAAGATGCTGGGAACAAACAAGTGGCCTCCTATAACAACCTATGTTATTAAATGCCATATTCTGTAGATCTCTGAAGTGTCTGAAGATGACCTGTCTATCTAAAATATATCTGTTTGACCTTGAAAACTTACCTAATATGACTACAAGTTCAATTGTAATAAGTGGCTGATTACTAACCTGCATTTCCTAATTATTATTAATAGTTGGCAATAATAACTTTGATGTTTTACAAATTTGCATTACATTGTTAAATGAGCTGTATAGGTACAAAACCTTGAACAAGATTATAAATGTCTTTAAGTATGTTTTAACAAAAATAACCTTAAATTTCTATCAATATACAAAGATCCATATCAACATAAAATATTTAAAATAAGTAGTTGTTTTTTGGTGTAAAGGTAGATTCAATAATTCACCATTTCATTCAATTTCTATATCCTCTCTTTTTCTTTTCAGAGTAGATTCAATAATCTACCTTTATATCCTATCATATCTTCATCCCCTCTTTTTCTTTTCAAAACAAGAACTCTGAATCTAATCGCCTTTGTTCAACTTTTTTCCTGACCGATAACAATAACAACTTGTAACCAACTCTCTTAAACAATGACAAATATCCATAACCCAATGAAAGACCAAAAAGCACATACCCTACCACTTGGGAATGTAGGCCTTGTGTTCTTAAAGTTACTTCCTTCTGCCTGGGGGCAGTGACATCTTTAGGGGATCCTGAAAAGAAATTTTGTGTTAAATGTCAAATCCTGGGAGAGGTAGCTGTATTATTTGTTCTTCAGTCTCTACATAATGGGAAAATGGAGGGCTTGTCTCAAGTTCTGGCAAGAGTAGTTTGTGAGGCTGGATCATCTCAGCTTGTTATTTCAAAATTGTCCTGAGCAGTTTGTATTCCAAAGTTGAACTTTAGGTGGTGTTTTTAGCTTAGTGGTGTTATCATAGGCCTGGTGGAATCACCATTTCAGGCCACATCCTCCTTTTGGAGAATTCAAAGGTCACTGTTAGGCAATTTTCTTGGTTTGCTGCAGAAAACTTCAATATTTTAAATGTCATAAGAAGCAAATCTTAAAGAGCTTAAAGGATCAATATTTGTTATATACATCCAGAGCAGAAAAACTTAATTCCTATTTACCTGATAGGGACTCAACCTGAAATCATGAACAGGAAGCTAGATGAAACCTTTTTCTAGAATTACTTAGTATTTTAGTGACCATTAATATCATGACAAAAAGTTTAATATATACACACATATACATTAATCTTATAAACTTTGAGATGATATTTATACCTTAAGAAAAGTTGTCAAAGATTCAAAATAAAACCACAAGATTGTAAGATTATGTCAATAATTTGTATCAATATTGTGTCAATAAAACAGTGCCTAAATTTTGGAGTTTTTTGTGGGTCTTCTGAATGGGACAGAGATTTTGGATTTACTTTAATAAGCTTGGTTTAGCAGGAGAAGAGAAACACACTCCAACTCTAAAGTCAGCTTTAATTTATAATTAGACTGCAACCACAAAAGACCATTTTCATTATGTATCTGTAGAAAACAGCAGAAACAAATATTTGGGAATATTTATGAAATTTTATCCTGTTAGATATATGTTATTACAATAGGACAATTTACTCTTTTTTTGGGGGGGGACACATTACCTTTGGATGATTTGTCCTTTTTCTTCAAATCTCTCAGTTGTCCAGTGGTCTTTAGATTCCTTAACTGGAGGCTTTCATTCTCCTGAAAAGGCAGAAATTAAAACACTTCCCCATCCCTAATTTTAGGAAGGTTCCCTTAAGATAAGTTATATCTGGTCAATTGAAATGCATTTGTTAGTTTTATAGGTTAGTTTAGACTGAATGGTCATGCTATTTGATGAACTATCATCTCTTCTAATTAAGAAGTGTTTCTCTTGAAATCAAATCAAATCAATTTTGATGGTATCCATAGCTTTTCTTCTCCCGTGGAAACAAAAAACCCCTTCCCCAATGTAACAAATGTCCTGGTTTCCACTCCGAGGTCAACACATCTTTAAAGTATACAAGCTTATTTAATTCTATAGTTTTTTTTTTCTAGTATCCAATGTCTCTCTGCAGCTGTTGTTCCTTTCTCATTAGCATTTGGAAAATTCAAATTCAATAAGCATTATACAATTTATTTCTGGTCCGTATTACCCCTTTCTGTTTAGTATATCCTTTAGAGTTCAATTTGATCTTTCTATAACTTCCTGTCCTGTAGGATTGTGTGGTATACCTGTAATATGCTTTATACTGTAAAAAGCAAAAAACCTAGAGACATATGCTGGAGCATTGTCGATCTTAATTTATTCAGATATTCCCATGATGGCCATAACTTTTAATAAATGTGTGATTACTGAATTGGCCTTTTCTGAGCTCAAGGCAGTTGCCCATTGAAAGCCTGAATAAGTGTCAAGATGTGGTGTACATATTTGAATTTTCCAAATTCTACAAAATGGAACACATCCATCTGCCATATTTTATTCCTATTAGTACCCTTTGGGTTACTTCCTGCATGTAGTGGAGTTTGCTTGTATAAAGAACAAGTAGGATGTTTCTTTATAATTTCTGTGGTATGAGGCCAAGTGATTAAAAAAATCATTTTTTAAACCTTTGCTACTGACATGATGTTTTTTATAAAATTCTGAGGCATCCAGCATGTTTCCTATCAATAGTTGATCAATTTTTTTCATTACCTTGTGCTAGAGGGCCTGTAGACCCGTATGTGATCAGATTTGTGTTATATATACGGAATGATTCCTATTCCTGATTATTTCTTGTAACTGAATAAATAATAAAGTTAATTCTGAATCGTCTGGTATAAATTCAGCAGTTTCAATATGCAAAACAACTTTCTGCATATTGTGAATTAGTAGCTATGTTGAGTGGTTCCATAAAATCCACTAATACCATGAGAATATCATACATCTCTGACTTTTGGACAGAACTAAAAGGGCTTTAAGCCCCTTTACTTAAGTTTTCTGATTTGTTTGCATCAGTATAGAATGTAGGGGCTCCAGATATTGGTATCATGCATACAAGGGAGGATTCAGCTAGTTCTCTTAATGATTTGAATACTCTTGCTTTTGGGATATTTGTCATTAATGTCTCCCAAAAAATGACAGCAAGTTCTTTGCCAAGGTTCACTTTCTGCTCATAATTTGTATATTTCATCATTAGTAAAAGGTAATTTAATTTCTGCCAGATCTATTGCTGCTAATTGATGAAGTCTGAATTTTCCTTTTAGAATGAATTCAGAGACTTTTTTTACATAAGCTTTTAATTTCTTACTCTGTTTATGTGGTAAGAAGATTTATTCTACGATAATATCTTGCCTCTGTATTAATATTCTTGTAGGAGAATGCTTAGAGGGTAAAAAACCAAATGCAATCAAGCTTTGGATCCAAACGATCTACAAGTGCATCCTGTAGTTTCTTTTTCACCAAAAACAATTCCCTCTCATCTTCAGCTCATAATTCTCTTGGACTATTTAATTCTATTGTCCAAGGTTTTGAACAAATTACTCAGTTAATCAGGTTTTACCCCAATAGTGGGCCACAGATCGGAAATGTCTTCTAGCAATCTTTGAAAGTTATTAAGGGTCTGAAACTGATCTCTCTTAATTTGTGCCTTTTGGCGTCTAAGTTTTTGTAGACCTATTTTATATCCTAAATAATTAATAGAGTTTCCTCTTTGTATATTTTTCAGGTGCAATTTATAATCCCCAACAAGGCAAAATTTTCTTTACTTCTTCAAACATTCTAAAGTATATACAATTGAGTCAACTAGAAAAATGTCATCCATGTAATGGTAAACTATAGATTGAGGAAATTGCTTATGTTTCATTTCCAATGACTGACTTACAAAATATTGACACATGGTGAGGCTATTTAACATTCCCTGTGGTAGAAGCTTCAATTGGTATCTCTTAACAGGATGAGAATTATTATAAGTAGGCTTGTGAAGGCAAGTTTTTCTTTTTCTTGTGAAGGTATAGTAAAGAAACAATCTTTTAAATTAATAACTATAAAAGACCATCCTTTATGCAATAGAGAAGGCAAAGGAATTCCAAACTGTATAGAGAGCCCATTGGTTGAATCACCTTATTAACAGCTCTTAGATTTGTAACCATTCCCCATTTTCCAGATTTCTTTTTAATAACAAATAAATGATAATTCCAGCAGCTGGTTGATTCTTCAATATGCTGAGCATTTAACTGCTCCTCTACCAGCTGTTCTAAAGCCTGTAGTTTCTCTATTATTAAAGACATTGCACAGCCCACATAGATTTGTCTGTAACCATTTATACGTAGGGCCTTTGAAAGATCAGAAGCTGTTGTGTCCTATTCTTGTACAACCTGAATGGTCAGTGTTCTTCATAACACCTTTTAATATTTTTCTCCAGAAAATATTAATTTATGATTTGTTTCTAATCTGAGTATTCCATTGCTGTAATAAATCACATTCCCACAAATTTATTACTATGTTAGTCACATATGGCTTTAATTTTCCTCTCTGTCCCTCTGTCCCAATACATTTGACCCATTTTATGCTGTTTTACCTGAGATAATGTTCCAGTCTTTAAAAGGTGAACACTTACCTCTTGAAGAGGCCAATTCAGATGCTAAGGTTCTGGTGCAATTATTGTTACATTCACACCTGTGTCTACCAGAGCCTCAATGACAATGTCATTTATTTGTATTTTTAATTTTGGTCTTTGTTCATTTATAGAAGTTTGCCAAAATATATTCTTCACAGGTTCTCCTGAATTTTTTGTTCTCTTTTCTATAGCTGTTCTATTATGCAGAACAGTATATATATATATATATATATATATATATATATATATATATATATTCTTACCAATAGGCATTAGGTTTTTTTAATTGCTCTGGAAAAAAGTTTCCTCCAGGATGACAGGAAATGACTGAACCGAATTTGCCATGGGACGTGCAAGAATCCCCTTAAGGCATTTCCTGATGGCAAAGGATTACCACGACTGTCCCTTGTTGATCTACATACATTAGTCCAATGCGTGCCCTTGGCATGTCTTCTGCGTAATCCAGAAGGGAGGGGTACTCTCTTCGAATTATGCTTAGAAAAAACACTGCTTCTAAGAAACACTGTTTTCAAACCCTTTTATGTGACCATGTTTACCCAATTGAAACACTTGACATTTTGATTTTTCTTCAAACCTCTGAAAATCACCTTTTCAATCTAAGCATCATCATGGTCATGAGATTCAATATTGATTGTATCTCTGATCCATTCCTCCAAGAGTGCTGATCTTGCCTTTAATGGCCTAATTACCCTTTTGCATTGTGCATTAGCATTTTCAAAAGCCAGAGATGCAATTATTATCTGTCTAGCTTCTGAATTTAGTACTATTCTATTTTCTGTTGAAGTCAATCTTTGTAAGAAATCCATGAACGTTTCATCTGGGCCCTGTATAACTTTAGTAAACAGTTCAATTTTCTTTTCTACTTCTCCAATTCTTTCCCAAGCATTCAAAGCTGCTGCACAGCATAAATCCAGGGCATAAATCAGTACATCAGCATAATCTCCCTCTCCAATAAGTTGATGTTGGGAGGTTTCCAAACCTTTAGCCCTACTTCATTGTTCAATGGTCTTAGCCTCAATTTTCCACCATGCCCTCTACTGTAATTGAGGAGCAGTCTCTAAAACTGATATAACCAATTCTCTCCATTCTTGGGGGATAATTCTATTGCAAGTTGACCATGAGTTTGATATTTGTTTCACAGAAGGTGAATACATGCCATATGAGACTGTAGCTTCCTTGAATCTCCTTAAAGCTAACATTTCCAAAGGAGTCCATTTAAGTTTTGCACACCCTTGGGGATATCTATCACTTTCCAGTTGTTCTCTAAGGTGACTGGATAAATTAAAATTGATTATTTAAAAATTCTAGTCTGTTCCTCTCTAACCTTATAATGCAACACTGAAATTGGTTCTCCATTAAATTCATCTGTCTGGATCTTAATATCTCTATAATGTTTTAATAAGTTTTTCTAAGGCCTCTAACTTGGCACTCATATCAACCAACTTTTTTAGAGAGAAAACAAGAATTATCAAACCAACAATAAAGATTAACAAAATGATAATTAATTTGTCAATCATAGTTAAATTAATTATTCCTTCATTTAATTATTCCAATTTTAAAGCATCCATAATAATAGAGACCTAACGCCCTCCATGGTAATAGTGTTTCCCATTTTCTAACGTGGGGAAAAAACTCTATTAACTAATTCTTTCCTTTAAAAAATCCCAGTTGTCTCACCAAATATGCCAACAATGACAGTGAACTGTGAGCTGTAGCACACCTGAGTGGAGAACAGAGGTGGTGAACAGTCTGGCTGAGGACAGCTGCAGCTGACAGTGGGTAGCCATGCACTGAGAGTGGCAGCCCAAGGAGAGGATTCAGGGGAAACCCACGACTCACGGGGAAGAGGAAGCTGGCTGTCTGAAGTAAGCACACAGAATTGTGCAGAAGATGCATGTGTGGTGTGAGTGCCCTGAATGCATAGCCAGCCAGTCTAGAGTGGGTAAGTCCTATGGCATTTGGAGCCCAGGTGCTTCTGGAGTTTGGGTGGCAGCTGGAGACTGTTGTAAAGGGGCAACAACAGGAAAATCTCAAACTCGCTCAGAGGCTTGGAAATAAAAGAAAAGAAAACGTAGCTGGCAAGGAAGTGACTCAGGCAGGAGCCCGAGTGTGTGAGTGGCTGCAAAGCCACAAGCAAGTGCCTTTTTCGTGAATTCGTGTTGTAAAGTTGGACGCCAATTGTTGGATGACTTCTAATTGGTCTGAACAATAAAATTCCAGAGCCAGATATGGGGCAAATGCTGAAAGATCAGAGAAAGAAAGGAGAAGCCACAGTCAACTCTTAACTTGCTAACTCTTCAGCTGAAAAAGGGCTTAACTACTGTCTCTTCCTGCTTTGTATGCCTCTCTCCACCCACCCATATCACTTGCTGTCTGTCTTACAGACCTCTGTGGTTAGCTAGTGGTTACCTCTGCCTGAATGACAGTATTCTGCAGGTCCAGGATACTCTGCCTTGAGCCTCAGTTCCCACAACTTGGGACATAGAAGGTTGATTCCATGAAGAAGAAGAAATAAGAACTAAGTTCGTGGGATATAAAATGAGCTACTTGGAATAAAGGAACTCTCATGGCTATATGGGTTCATAAGTCTCCCATCTTCTCTCAGATACTGCTATTCCTATATTTGTCATCCTTTGGTGTAGGAGGTCCTTCTGTCCACGTGTTGCTTTCATTGGTTAATGAATAAAGAAACTGCCTTGGCCTAGTTGATAGGGCAGAACTTAGGTAGGTGGGGAAGACAGAACTGAATGCTGGGAGGAAGCAAGGTGGAGTGGGGAGAGACACCATGGAGCCGCCAGAGACAGACATGCCCGAATATTTTCCGGTAAGCTACTGCCACGTGGTGATAGAGATTAATAGAAATGGGTTAAACTGAGATGTAAGAGTTAGCCAATAAGAAGTTAGAGCTAATGGGCCAAGCAGTGTTTTAATTAATAGTTTCTGTGTGGTTATTTTGGGTGTAAGATGCGGCCATGATGAACAAGCAGGCCCCCTCCTTGGAACAATCGTTGAGATCAATTGTACATAAACTATCAGAAATAAGTGTTTATGCGCAGAAGAGAGATGCTGGTTTTTAAGCAGAGATAGGAAGATGGCACTCAGTTTTGTCAGAAGAAGCCACTCACACCCTCTGTCTTTTTAAAAACTTCAATAACTGATGATTATATGAGTTTGTATTAGGTGACAAGAATGCAGTCTTTATATTGTAATGGACACAGGAAAATAAACAATAGACTGTTGAAGTGGAAGCAGTAACAACAGGAGTGCAAGTCAGAATAATGCAAGTGTAAGGCTTGTTAGTATTTTACCAAGAACTTAGTAAAAATACAGACATAGGAAATGTGTATCTGGTCAGTCTTACTTCACAGTATTTTAATGGTTTCCATCTTTTCAAAAGACAGAGTAGCCTGTCACCTTTTTCACCATCATAGCACATGCTTCCTACTACAATCGACATTGTTAGGGCCACATATTGGAAACTACTCATCGCTTACATTAATGCTCAGGCTGTTAGCTTTTTAAAAATACTGCTCTTAGTCCTTAAGAATTTCATACATATACTTTCCCATTGTTTATTTTTTGCAATTAAAAATTAAAAATGTCACTACATCATTTCCATTATTCTTCCAAACTTTCAATATTCCTCCTCCCTCTCAAATTCATCGTCTCTTTATTATTGTTACATACACATATATATGTACACAAATATGTAAATACAACATGCTGAATTCATTTTAGCATATTCATGATTTCATAATTGACCACTTGGTATTGGATAATTAGAAGGCAGCTCCCTGAGGAAGATTAATTCTTCCTCTCTCAGCAGTCATTAGTTGTTCCTACTTCTTTGTCAGTGAGATTTCCCCTTCCATTTTAGCATGTCTTTTGGTATTGTCATTATTTATGTTTTATTTAGCCAGCCATATTGTTACGGTACCATGGGTATTGCTTCCTGCCATTTCTAAGAGATACAAACTTTCAGCATAATTCCTGGCTTTTCAATCCTTACAATTCCCCACTCACCCATATTCACTAAGTCTCAGGCAAGAAGGTTGTGTTGTAGATGTGTGCTTCTGCACTTGTGTATATGTGTGTTTGTACACGTGTGCACCTGTTGCATCTCTCCAGGAAATGTCTGTCACACACATAATTGGTGTCCAAAAAGGGACACAACAGAGACAATAATTTGGGGAGAAAAGAGTGCACGGTGCAGGCTATGGGAGCAAGGCATGAATGAAATTGAGGATGATCAGGTTGAGGGGGAACATCTAAGAACAGAATTAAAACACAGCCACCCCGTCTCATGTTGACAACAGCTGTATAGTTCTTCTACGGGTAATGAGACATGGAATTGGGGTTGGGCAATCATGATTAGATGTGCCTATGGGAAGAATCCTGGAATGGCAATCTTTGCCTATGTGATATGGGGTGCCATGCCTGCTTGATGAATGGAGTCCACCACTTGAATAGGGAGTTGTGGTGAAAACAGTTAAAAAGTCTAGAGGCAATGTTGCAGCTGCTGACTGTAAAACGTAAGAGTTGAGATTATTGGCAGGCAGCTGCAGAGGTTGCCTGGCCCCCGTTGTGTGTAATAAGAAATACATCTAAGGCTGCAATGGGAGCCAAGCTAGAGGTTCTCTGCTTAAGGGAGGAATTGCAAGAAGGGATTTGGAACAGCATCCTTTGCACTGGCCTCTGATCTGGCAAGTAAATTAGACAAAAGAAAGGATGAGAGAAGCATCTTGGCTTGCCCTTCCTTACAGCTTAGAGGCCAAAAGCAGAAGATGGAAAAAGTACTGGTCAACATCCCTCAGGTTCCACCTTTGTTAAAAAAAAAAAAAAAAGGTGAAAGCTGTGATCCAATATGTACGTGGAGGTGAAGTCATGGCCAATAATGAAAGCAGTGAAATCAGGAAATACTCAGCACTCGAACTAGAATCAGGGAAGACTTTTAAGTGAGAAATGAATCTGTTAAGCCCTGGCTAGTGAGGCTGTGGGGCATCTGAGTAGACAGGATCAATATGACTGCTGTGGAAACCAGACCAATACAACTACTCATCTTTTCTTAGGCAAAGGCTTCATACAATATGAGGGAAATCATCCCTCATGGACTGGCTTATTAGAGCCATCAGAAACACCTGGTCACTTTATCTGAGGCACTCATAAATACCAGGGGCTCGAGGACCACAGAGACTGACAGGCACTACCGAGGAACCCAGAAACAACAAAAGCTGTGTTTGAACCCTAGTTTATTTGGAACATAAATAGAACTATGTTCACAGAGGACTTAAAGAAACAGGTTGATTCTTCACGGACCTGGAGACTCTATGCAGCTTTAGTGGTATTGCTGAGCCCTTTGTTTGGGCAAGATCATTATAAGGTAGAAAGGCTTTGACACAGTTAATTGACTTAGGGCAACATGTAAATAATGTTCATAAAGTGAGACAGCCACCGAAGACTAAGTGTGTCTAGTTATTAAAACACAGATGTAGCAAGCTTTGTTTTGAGTCAGATTTCTGGACCTTCACATCCATGTTGTGTAAGAAACTCCAAAGATAAATGCCCAAAATGTCAGCTGGTCTTAAAAAAAAGAAAAGAAATAATCCTGCATATCCTATCAGAAAACAATGTACTAAAAGTAAGATAGAAAGATTAGTCTCAGAAAGTGGACAACTAATTGGTGACTAAATATATATTTTTCCATAAATAGTGATCAGTGAATAAATCCCAGAGGAAGGCAGTCCTGAGAAGAAAGGTTATGCTAAGATTCTTAACTGAATATGAGAGAGGTCTCAAATAAATAACTTAAGGATGCACCTTAAAGCTGGAGAAAAAAGCCAAACTAAAATACAGATGTTAACATGAAGTATAAACAATATATACTGAAAATAATAAAAATGAAGCCTAAAATTCATGAACTGGAGATGTGAAGAATAGTATACTAAACAAATAGCAGAAAACATCTCATAAGATAGACAAAATTTTCCAATTCCTAGTAAAGCAACCAGAGATAGACAGGGGATGATAGTGAAGGAGGGGAAAGAATGGAGGGAAAAAAAGGAAGCAAAGATGGAAAGTCAGAAGGAAAACTGAGACCTAAATTAATGGAAGAAAAAAACAGGAGTTGTTACAACAGACTTCAAAGGAATACAGAAAACCATCATAGAAGCCTTTGTAAACATATTTTCCAAAAACTTTAGAAATGTTAGAAGAAATAAATACACTTCTAAATATATACAACTGAGTGAACATAAAGCCAGAAGATATAAACATCCTAATAAGTTCTATAACAATAAGGATACTGAAGCAAAAACTAAAAGTCTGAACACAAAGTAAAATCCAGGGCCAGATAGATGTACTGCAAAATTCTACCAAGCTTTAAAAATCAAATGACACTATTTAAATTCTTTCATAAAATAGAAATGGAAAAAACTAACAAGAAGAACAGAAAGGAAATTATCAAGAAACAGAAGGAACTACCAAGCTAATTCTAAGGAACTGGTATAAACCATAATAACAAAATTAGAAACACACACACACACACACACACACACACACACACACACACACACACAATGTAGGCGGAGTTTTCCTGTCTGGACCTCCTGCTCCCAAATAACTGACACAGAGGCTTAATATTACTTCTCCCTTGACTCTGCCTTTAATCTCCCCATTGTTCTCAGTTTGGCTTTCCCATCGAACTTTATCCTGTTCGGCTATTGGACAGTCAACTTGTTTACTAAACCAAACACAGCAACATATATTCATACAGTATAAAGGAATATTCCACAGCACGTTCACACACACACTCCAATACCATAGCACACCACTATCCATAATGAATATTTGGACACTCCTCCACAAAAACCAAACAAAAACAAGCCTAAAACCCTAAAAACTTCTCAAAAAATTTCACATTTAGATTAGAAATTACAACTAATAGGGTTTTATCTCCTAAGGTGGGTTTGTCATATGTAAATCAACATATAATGCAGCATATTAATAGACATAAAGACAGAAATCACATGAGCATTTCAAAAGATGCAGAAAACGTACCTGATGAACTGCAAAGCACGTTGAGGAAGAAACTAGGAAAAGATGGAACATCTTTCAACAAAATAAAGGCAATGGATAATATTTGGATGGTCAACCTTTAGTAAGTAGAGGAAAAATAATGAAAACAAACCCTGGAAAATGTGAAAAGAGACAAGGGTTACCTATCTGGATTCTTATTGAATACTGTGCTCTAACTGTTAGAGAATTAAGACAATATAGAGAGAGCAAAAGGATAAAAATTTGATTTGAAGTTGAACTATCCCTATATTTCGATGCTATTATTCTTTATTTAAAAAACTGCATATACACCACCAAAAACATATGAATCTGATACTTTCAGTAAAACAGGAGCTTACAAAGTCAACGTACAAAACTCATTAGCCTTTATATACACCAATAGCATAATTTCTGAGAAAGCAACCAGGGGAAGATGCCCATTCATAATGGGAGATGAAGAAAGAAGGAAGAAGAGTAAGAGCAGGAAAAGGAGGCTGAGAAAATGAGGAGGAAGCAGAGGGTTCTCACAGGAGTAACATTAACCAAGGTGATGCAAGATTTCTATCTGTTTTGTTTTTGAGTCATGCTCTCACTATGTAGCCCTGGCAGGCCTGGAACTACTACTGGCAAAAATTTAAAATCCTGAAAACAGTTACTGGAGGAAGACATTAGATGACAGAAAGATATACTATGTTTATGAATTGGCAGAGCTCACACTCTAAGACTGGCAATACTGATAAAAGCTATCTACATACTCAGTGAAATCCAGGTAAAATTCCAATGACATTCATCATGGAACTAGAGATAAAAATAACTAATTTGGAAACACAAAAGACCACAGACAAACACAATTTATACAGAAAGAATAGTCAGAGGTCATTACCTGACCTCAAAATATATAACAAAGACATAGTGAAAAAAGCTGCAAGGTACTCATACAAAAATAAAAAAACAAAACAATAACAACAAAACCAAAACAAAAACCGACCTATATAAACGAATGTAATATGCAGGGAGATACAGACTTGAACCAATATGGCAATGAACTCTTAAACTTTTTTTACATAAATGTCAAAACTATATAGTGTAACAGATAGCCTTTTCAAAAATTAGAGGTGGCAAAACTAGATATGCAGTGGTAAAAAGATGAAATTAGATCTGTGTATTTCATCCTATAAAAATCAGTCAGGCGGTGGTGGCACATGCCTGTAATGCCAGAACTTGAGAAGCAGAGGAAGGTGGGTCTCAGTGAGTTCGAGGCCACCCTGGTCCACAAAGAAAGTTCTGGGACAGCCAAGACTGTTATACAGAGAAACCCTGTCTCAAAACAACAAAAAAAAAAAAAGAAAAGAAAAGAAAAAAGAAAAAGTAATTTGAATCTGATGATAAAATAACTGAATATTAAAAATCCAAATAAGTGCTGGGCGGTGGTGGCACAAGTCTTCAATCCCAGTACTTAAAGAGGCAGAGGCAGGCAGATCTCTGTGAGTTCTAGGCCAGTCTGGTCTAGACAGTGAGTTCTAGGACAGCCCTGGCTACACAGAGAGACCCTGCCTCAAAAAACAAAAATTAAAAACAAAAAGTGCCAAAAAGTTTTATAAACACTAATACCACATTTGCAACAATATGAATACCACATGTGGGTACCAAAATTCTGCAGACAAAGAAAAATATCTTAGGAAGTACCTTTTTACTGTTACTACATCTGGGCGGGTGGTGTAAGTAAAGAAATGGTTTTTGGAAAAGAATGAAGTCATCAGACAGGGACAAAAAGGATGACAGGGAAATGGGAGCAAAAGATTATGGTTATTAGCATTAAATAACCAACTACAACTTTTCTTTGGCTTGCAGCCTTATTTCTTCTTTTGCTGTGATAAAATACCCTTACTTGAGTAATGTCAGGAGACACCGTTAACTACTGCTCATGGTACACGGGCAATGTTTTTATTAGTGATTTTTCTGTTTTGATTAAACATCATGACCAAGGCAACTTAGAGGAATGATATCACTTTATGGTACAGAAGGGATCAAAGTTCATGATGGAGGGAGGGCATGAGAGCAAGCTACATGGTGGCGGAAGCAGGAAGCTGAAAGCTCACATCCTCAATGGCAAGCAGGATGCAGAGAGAGCAAACTGGATGTAGAGGGAGCTTTTAATTCTCAAAGTTCACCTCTAATGATCTACTACTCCTGAGCCTCCCCAGGGCCACCAACTTGGGGAACAAATGTTCAAATGCTACAGGACACATTTCTCATCCAAACCATGACATTGTGAATCATGGTGAGACAGTTAGGGCAGCAGTTGCTGCAGCAGCTGCTCAGGTCGTCTCAACAGTCAGAAAGCAGAGAAAGAGAGATGAACAGTTGTTCTCATTCACTTTCTCTTTTTATACAATCCAGGATCCTAGTCCAAAAAAGATGATTCTTCCCACGATCAACAGGTCTTACCACAACCTAAAACACAAACGCACACCCTGCACTTTGCCAAGACTGATCAGAATCAGGGATGGACAAGTTAAAAATGAATTTCCAAATTCTCCACATGTGTAAAGTTTCTCTGCAGAATAAATACTCTCTTAGACAATACCTTGCCACATTCTTCATTCACACTTGAAGGGAATCTCTTGAGCCCTTTGACGGTTCTTAAAGTCTGAAGTACAGTAAAACATCTTGCCACATTCTTCACATCTGTAGGGTTTCTCTACAGTAGGAAGTGTTTTGTGTTTAATAAAGACTTAAAGGTTAATGAAGGTCAGGTTTCTCCTCAGAATGACTTTTTTTGGTTTTTAAAGACTGAAGTACAGTAAAGTTTTGACAGATTATTTACATTTGTGGGGTTTCTCTCCAGTGTGAATTTAGTGGTGTTTGCTAAGTCTTCAGCAAGTATAAAATACTTCTCCACACTCTTCCCATTTGTAAGGTTTCTCTTCAGTATGGAGTAATTTGTGCAGAGTAAGATATGAAAGAGTCGAGAAGCCTTTGCCACACTCTTCACACTTGTAGGGTTTCTCTCCGGTGTGGATTCTCTGGTGTTTAGAACGTCCTGAGCGAGTGCAGAAGACCTTCCCACACACTTCACACTTGTAGGGATTCTGAGAATGAATTCTTTGATGTTCCTTAAGGAGCGAAGGGTAGCTATACGACTTCCCACACTCTTCACATTTGTAGGGTTTCTCTCCAGAGTGACCAAGTCTGTGCCGCATGAGATACGAATGAGTAGAAAAGGCCTTCCCGCATTCCTCACAACTGTAGAGCTTCACCTCAGCATGGATCCTCTGGTGTTTAGAAAGTTCCGAGCGAGTTCTGAACATGCTGCCACATATTTCACAGTTGTAGGGCTTCACTCCAGAGTGAATTCTTTGATGTTCCTTAAGGATTGAAGGATAGCAAAATGTTTTGCCACATTCCTCACACTTGTATGGCTTTTCTCTCGAATGGCCTAATTTGTGCCGAATGAGATAGGAGTGAGTAGAAAAGGCTTTTCCGCATTCCTCACAGCTGTAGAGTTTCACTTCAGCGTGGATCCTCTGGTGCTTAGAAAGGTCTGAGCTCGTTCTGAACATGCTGCCACAGACTTCACACTTGAAGGGCTTCACTCCAGAATGAATAATTTGGTGTCCCTTCAGATTTGAACGGTAGTAAAACGTCTTCCCACACTCTTCACACTGGTAGGGTTTCTCTCCGGTGTGAATTCTTTGGTGTTGGTGAAAGTATGTGGACCTACGAAAGGCTTTGCCACATTCATCGCAACGGTATGGTTTCTCTCCGGAGTGAATTCTTTGATGCTGCTTTAGGGTTGAGGGGTAGGAAAAGGCTTTGCCGCATTCTTCACACCTGTAAGGATTTTCTGCAGAGTGAATTCTCTGATGTTGTTTAAGGAATGAAGGTAAATAAAAGGCTTTGCCGCATTCCTCACACTTGCAGAGATTCTCTGCAGAATGAGTTCTTTGATGTTGCTTGAGCAATGAAGGGAAATAAAATGCTTTTGCACACTCCTCACACTTGTAGGGCTTTTCTCCAGAGTGGATTTTCTTGTGGATATAAAGTGCTGAGCGAGTACTAAAGGCCTTGCCACACTCCTCACATTTATAGGGTCTCTCTCCTGTATGAATCCTCTGGTGTATAGAAAGTGCTGAGTGAGCGCTAAAGACCTTACCACATTCTTCACATTTGTAGGGCTTCTCCACAGGATGAATTCTCTGGTGCTGAATGAGGAGTGAGTTCCAATCAAAGGCCTTGTCAAATTCTTGACATTTATAGGGTGTTCCCCCTAGTGAGTAAAAGTTGAGAAATAAATAAAATCTGAGCAACATTCTTTATATTTATAGTGCTTATCTATTTTTTTTAAAGATTTATTTATTTATTTATACAGCATCCTGCCTGTAGGCCAGAAGAGGGCACCAGATCTCATTATAAGTGGTTGTGAGCCACCATGTGGTTGCTGGGGATTGAACTCAGGACCTCTGGGAGAGCAATCAGTGCTCTTAACCACTGAGCCATCTCTCCAGCCCCCTATCGTGCTTATCTTTAATATGGAGACTTACTTAAATTTTATAGACAAATGAGAAGCTACATTTGAAAACCTATGTTCATTGTAATGAAATTCAGAAAGCACTGTAGATGGAAATAATAAACTTCTACTGAAAGATGAAAACAAGAAAGAATATAGAAATGAAATATTGAACACATTATCCACAGTTAAATGGCTAAAGAAGTTGTACCATCAATAATAATAAAAACTTCCTAAGGACATATGCTAAGAGAAATAATTCCACCAGACAAACTGACCAGACATGAAAGTACAGTGTATCTATATTGTGTAGTCTCTGTTGCTCTGATAAAATATCATGACCAAGGCCACTTACAGATGGAAGACTTGACTTAGACTTAGGGTTCCAGAACAGTCTGAGTCCACCATGGAGGACCATTTGGAAGCAAACAGTAGGTAGGGTGGCTGGAGTCAAAGCTCCAGCTTATATTGTGCCCAGACCAAGAAGCAGAAAAACAAACTAGCAGTAGAGGGAGGATTTTAACTCTGAAAGGACTTTAACATAACTCCTAGTTATATACTGCATTCAGCAAGGCTGCACCATCAACTGGGGACCAAGTATTCAAATACAGGAATCCATGGGGAGATATCCTCATTTGACTACAGTAGCCAAAACTGAGTCTCTGGATGTTGATTTTGACAGTCTTAAATTAAATGGATATAGAATCACACAGTTTTAATCTTAAGAACAGAGTTTTAGTTTTTGAAGTTTGAAAAGATTCTTTCCTAAGAAGTTTACCATCTATAACACTGTGAAATAATGGATTTCAAGAAAATGTTATGTTACATTTTCATAACAAGGAAATAAATTCCTAATATAGACTTGTGAAAAACTTTGAAATTCATGTATAAATGACAGACCTTTGCTAAAGGCAACATTATTGTCAATGAGTATATCATAAAGCTAGCCTATTTGGACTCATTTGTGAGATAAAACAATTGAATAACAAAATATATAAGACATGAAAATGTGAGATTCATATTTGCCCATGAAGTGGACATATACAGTACTGATGTTCACAGAGCTAATACTTTTATATATATATATATGTACACACACACACACACACACACACACACACACACACACACACACACATATATATAAATGCATTTTCCTGAAGTGCTTAGCATTGGACATTCCACTTACAGAAATATATAGGCTGCACGTGAAGAAATAATTTAAGGAAACAATACAGTAACACAGAAAATAGAACTGCAAAATAAGAAAAAGATAAATGAGTGCACAAAATTCTGAAAATCTATTGATGGTCATTAAAAATAGGCTTCTAGATGTGTAGATTTTGTTATACCCATGAAGGGAATGCATTTCAAACTGACACAGTATGTTGTTAAAAAAATCAGAATACAAGTTCAAGGCCAGTCTGGTCTACAAAAGCTAGTTCCAGGACAGACACCAAAGCTACAGAGAAACCCTATCTTGAAAAGCCAAAATAAAATAAAATAAAAATCAGAATACAGCATAGTCATTCATACTTTGATGAGAACTTTGTAATTAACAAGTATGTACATGACATGGAAGAAATTCATGTTTAAAGTTGTCTTTCGAAGTGCATCGCAATTTTCAGACAGGTGGAAAACAGTAAAAGGTCAGTTAGAATATAAACCTAGCAAAATTAAGAATTCTGACTACTGTAAATATGCGCAGAGCCACTGGAGAGGAAAACCAAAGCTTAGAGATATAAACCACCATAGACATCTGGCACATGCCCTTCTGTGACAGCAAAAGACACAGAAGGAGATTCTTAAAAACTGATGCCACCAGAACACTGTGTCTCAATGCTCAAGATTCATCTTTCGGTTGGCTCTCTGGCCTCCCACTCTGTCCTCTGTCCCCCTCATCTCTACACACCTGGGTGCAAGGACGCAGCTGCTTGTCTTTTCACATCTGAAGGCCCTGGTCTTTGCTCTAGAAATGTGACCAGGTATGGCTTACAGGAAGCAAGACCTATTTTGGGGAAAAAGGTAAACATCAATGTTAGTGTTTTCTAATGGAAATTAGCAACCTCTTCCATTTTAAGCTTACAAGAAAAGATTAAAAAACTGTAGAATATTAGTTCATTAAATGTTTCCTGAGAAAACTATATAGAATATGTAGAAGTAATTTCTAATCCAAGGATCCTTAGCTTCATTTACAAAGTAAATACGAAAGCTGAAGGGTGAGACATTTTCTTTAAAAATGTATGCTCCGTTCCGCACAATACTGAGAATATGGAATTGCAAGAACGAAGAAAGCATATTAAAAAACAATAAACAAAAACTATTGTAGAGCCGTATTAAAAACACAAGAAGAAATACAATAAAATATTTCTTGAAATATCAGCAATCTCCCTCATTTTTTCATAAAAGCAGGTATATAAAAGTTACTGCTGGAAAGAACAAATACCCATAGCATGTTCTACAAAGGGAGGAAATTACATGTTGTTTGTGCAATAAGAGTGCAATCCTCACCCAGGAACACCAGGTTGCTGTAATTTTCCAGCATCACATCCCTGTACAGATTCCACTGAGCAAGGTCCAGGCATTCCCACTCCTCTGCAGAGAAATCAATGGCCACATCTCTGAATGACAGCATTTCCTGAAATAAAAATAAAAGATTACTATACATCTGAAAACCATAATAATAACATAAAACACCAGCATCATGTGCTTGTGTATACAATTCTAAATTTTGCTGAGGATTTAAGGCAAAAGCTAGAAGTGCTTCAGGCATAAGTATGTAATTGCTGTGGAATAATCTTTTAGTACACTGTGAAGATTTGTCACTTGGATTGGTTTAATAAAATAATGAAAGGCTGATGACAGCTAGGCAAAATTTTCAAGGCAGGAGGATGCTGGGAAGAAGATGGGTGGAGCCTTGGGATTTTGGAGACAGACTCAGAAGAAGAACCATGGAAGTTCATAGATGAGGTAAACAAACCTTGGGCAGCATATAGATGAAAAGAAATGGGTGAATTTAAGTTGTAGGAGCTGGCTGGAATAAAAACTAAATTATCAGCTGAGCATTTATAATTAATAATAAGTCTCAGTCTGGTTATTTGGGAGTGGCTGCTGGGACACAGAGAAACTCTGCCTACAAGTAACATTCCTAAGATACTTCTGATATGATCATACGAACTCATCTTTGGTCTCACAAGGCTCACCCTTGACCCATCTTCAGGCAAAGAGAATGAAGAGACCCTATTATCTCATGTGGATATTGGACTTTTAGGAAATGTAAAAAGGAAATAAATTCATGCACAGGAGCATATTACATTTGTCTTATGCTTGTTCTACATACCACAGAGATACATTTCTCAGAGGAGATCACATTTGTGTTATGCTTGTTTAATATACCAGACACAGATGCATTTCTCACAGGAGAAAGTCATAGTGGGGGAGAAGGTACTTATCAACCCTTAATATGCACAATCATGAATGTGAGATGTAATGAAAATGAAGATTCCAACGTAGCAGCTCTGGTACAGGTCTGGATGACTGAATTTGTACAGAGTTCAATAATGATTCTATTGCCAGCACACCAAGAGACTTGAGATGGAGCAGTCCTGAGGTATAACAGTAATGGAGGAACTCACAGCCAAAACAAAATCAAAAGTATTTCAACAGATTACAAATTAGTAAGTGTAGGGCTGGAGAGATGGCTCAGCGGTTAAGAGCATTGCCTGCTCTTCCAAAGGTCCCGAGTTCAACTCCCAGCAACCACATGGTGGCTCACAACCATCTGTAATGAGGTCTGGTGCCCTCTTCTGGCCTTCACACAGACAGAATATTGTACACATAATAAATAAATATTTAAAAAAAACCAAATTAGTAAGTGTAGTGATAACATTTGAAGATTTAAAATACACTAGACAGAACTCTAACTTGTCCCACTTCTCTTTTCCCCTCTTTTTGTTTTTCTTTCACAGAGAGCTATTTGTCCATTTGCTAGAATCCTACAGCAGGCTTTGGGCTATGCCTATGATAGCTATGCCTTGGTAACTGGAGGTCAAGGATTATAATTTGTTACACTTCTTGCTATTTTCTCTCATTTTAATATTTTCTCTACTTTAGTTTTTTTCCTTATCAAATAGAATTCCTAAAATGATTTATGAGAGTAGTGATATTGCTTTTCCTTTCTATGACCAAATATCAAAAATGCGAGAAATGCTCATTTTAATTTTGTGATAATCATTACAGGTGCAGTTTGCATAGTATTCAAACCAGTTTCACCTGGTCAAACATGTGTTTTCTGTTTACAATGTCAAAAGTCTGGATTTCCAAGCATCTGGAATGTACATTATATCCAGGTTCCCTACAGCTACCCTTCTGGGCCACAATTCCATAAGCTTCTTCTTCCATCTAACTTCACCAGAGCATTTATTCGTCAGCGTCTCCTCGGGCTTCTCTTCTTCCTAAACTCACATATTGTGTGACACATCAATCATTAATTTTTGTTTTCAGTCAACATATTTTGTAATACTATGACTCAGAGTGTGGAACTGGAACCCTGAAAAAGCCCAAATGTCATATCGTTATTAGAAACACGGACTGTAAATTTATTTAGACTATTACTTCTATTATCAGTGACAGATGCATCATTCTGTATGATGGATGGCTCAGTGTGAGTGATGTTTAAATATGCAGTACACTGTTATTGTATGTTTCTAATGAAATATTAAGTGCAGTCTATCCTGTAAACAGTTGGGACTCAAACTCTCATCCACAGCATTTTTCTGTACTTACCTCAAAGAGAACAATGAAAAACAGTCTTTGAGTCTGACAGACAAACATATAACTTTTCAACTCTTAATCCACCACTGCATTTGAAAACAATTATGGAGGGGCTCACTGACAGAAATATTTACAAGTGAAATGGAGAAAATGAAGAAAATCTATACTTTTCATTCTTATTCTTTGTATATATGTTTTTGACTGACTCCTACTTATACCTTTCTAAATACCATCTACTGTTTCTTTCCATGGCCTCTGACATATGTCAGAGATTACCAGTAATTAAATGCTGTCACCCAGCACACTTCATCATTTTCCAAGACTGACATGCCTAAAAACAGCAAGGTTATTACCTGAGTTTGTAAAAAAGAAAAGAAAAACAGCAATTCTTTCCCTCAGACAGTCACTTACAAAAACATTAAGAATAAAAACAGAGTCTGTAAGGATAGGGACAGGATTGTACATCATGAGATATAAGAGGAAGAAGTCTCATTTTAGCAGTTTGGCTTCCTGGCTGGATGTGGCAATACCACATGTGAAGGACAGTGGAGGATGTGGTTGTTATACCCACATGCAGAACTGGGGTTCTGTTCTGGCTACATACCTAAGAAGCATTCCATATACAGCTAAACTTGTGCTGTGTAAAAACTGGGGAATGCCGTGGGAGCTCCTTCTGCTTCTGGGTAGGATATTATAAGATATTATAAACTAAGGTCACCAGCCATTCAGGCAGTACAAGAACAAAAAGCAACTAGCCAGCCTTCAGAGGAATTAACGGCCTTGCCTTTAAAATGGTTAATTGAGAAACACATATGGGTTAAACAATGACCTTTAATGGAAGGCAAACTGCAGGCTTTAGAACAGCTGATACAGGAGCAACTAAATGCTCACCATACTGAAGAATCAACCAGCCCTTGGAATTCTCCTGTATTTGTTGTTAAAAAGAAATCTGTAAATGGAGAATGGTGACAGATCTAAGAGCTGTCAACAAGGTTATCCAACCTATGGGCCCTCTACAATCTGGAATTCCTTTGCCTTCTTTATTACCAAAAAGATGGCTTCTTATAGTTATTGATTTAAAGGATTATTCCTTCATTATAATTTTATAGGAAAAGGATAGAGAAAAATTTGCTTTCACAGTGCCTACTTATAATTCTCAGCCTTCTAGGAGATGCCAGTGGACCAGACTCCCAAAGGGAATGTTCAATAGTCCCACCCTGTGCCAATACTTTGTAAGTCAACCATTGGAAATACTACACAAACAATTTCCTAAGTCTATAATTTACCATTACATGGACATTTTGTTATCTGACTCAAATGCCAATACTTTAGAAAGAATGCTTGAAAAAATAAAGAAAGTTTTGCCTAAGTGGGGATTACAAATTGCTCCTGAAAAAATACAAAGAGGAGATTCTGTCAATTACCTAGGTTACAAAATAGGTTTACAGAAAATTAGAACACAAGAGGCACAAATTAGGAGAGACTAACTCTTAATGACTTTCAAAGATTATTAGGAAACATTTCCAGTCTACAACTGTCTGTTGGGATAACACCTGATCTAATAGTTCATTTACACAAAACCTTAGATGGTGACAAAGACTTAAACAGTCCCAGGGAATTAACAGCTGAAGCGGAAAAATAACTGATGGTTTTTGAAGAGAAATTACAGGAGGCACATGTAGATAGAGTGAATCCTAATCTTAATTGTATTCTAGTCATACTGCCTTCTAGAATTTCCCCTACAGGAATTTTAATGCAAAGGGAAGATATTATCTTATAATGGATCTTCTTACTACATAAACCAAGTAAAAAAATTAAAGACTTATGTGGAAAAAGTCTCTGAATTAATTATAAAAGGAAAATTGAGATTTCATCAACTAGCAGGAATAGTTGATGAAACCAGCAGAGATTATAGTGCCTTTTACTGCTGATCAAATTAAAAAATTATGGGAAGACAATGAGCCATGGCAAAGAGCTTGTGCTAATTTTTTTTAGGAGAAATTAATAGCAATTATCCCAAATGTGATAAACTTAATCTTATAAAGAGAACTACTTGGATTCTTCCTTGAATTGTACATGACACACCAATAACTGGAGCCCATACATTTTATACTGATGCAAATAAATCAGGAAAGGAAGGCTACAAATTAGAAGAATTAAGTAAGGTGGAACAAAGCCCTTATAATTCTGACCAAAAGGCAGAATTATATGTTATTCTCATTGTACTAAGGGATTTTAAAGAACCTCTCAATATAGTTACTGATTTGCAATATGCAGAAAGAGTTGTCTTGCATATTGAAACCACTGAATTTATACCAGATGATACAGAATTGACTTCATTATTCATATAGGTTCAAGATATAAACAGAAATAGGCTTTGTTCCATATACATAAGACACATCCAATCCCATATGGGTCTGCCAGGTCCTTTAGTGCAGGGAGCCATACGCTTGCATCCTCGCAGTTTGGAGGTAAACAAATTCCATATTTGGCAATGCTTCAGGACTGAGCGTCCAGGCGCTTCCCGCATGCGCAATAACCTAAGTGTCCCTAACCAATCCCGAGGACTCTGGTGCCAGCGGGACTTAGCAGCCAATCAAGGCGTGAGTTGCATCACATCTCCCTATATAAGCAGCCGCCATTTTAGATCTCTCTCTCTCGCCTCCCGCTCTCCCTTCAACCTAGAGGCTCTCTTGCCTCCTGTTTTTTCCTCAACCGAGTGCTCTCCAATAAAGCGTGATCCGGGAAGAATCCTGAGTCTGGCTGTTCATTCCGCTGGTCGGGAGTCAGCCAGACTTTAGCACAAGGTAATGCAGAAACTGATTGATTATTGATTAGAAGTGTGCTGAAGGCCTCAGAATTTTATAAGAAACATCATGTCAATAGCAAAGGTTTAAAGAGTTTTCTATTACATGGCAACAATCTAAGGAGATTGTAAAGAGGTGTCCTACTTGCTCTTTCTATAACCAAACATCGCTACCTGCAGGGAGTAACCCAAAGGGTACTCAAAGGAATAAAATCTGGCAGATGGATGTGTTCCACTTTATGGAATTTGGAAAATTAAAATATGCACACCACACCATTGACACTTATTCAGGTTTTCAATAGATTTTAAAAAAATATTTTACTTTTCTCCATGCCCATCTTGTCTATATCATATCTTTTGTTGAATATGTGTCTATATTAATGATGTTTAAGTTTTTAACAATGAACAGTAGATTTTCCTGCAGTAATCTTCGAAGCTTCCAGGAGGAAGATGGGGGTCACACAACAATGACTCCACCTGGTTGATATGACATCATGGTGCTGATAGTGCTACTATGAGACTGGTTTTTGGGTACCAGATGTGGAAATGGTGCACCTTCTTACAATGTTCTGGCCAGAACTCCAAATAAGAACTTCAAACAAACAAATAAGTAAACAAACAAAAATACTCTATCGACTACTCAGAGACCATTTGCAATTATACAAAACAGCAATCTTGAAACTTAACCATCATTTTACTTTTACAGGATCCCACAGAAAGAACAGTTGCCCTCATGACAGCTGGAAGCAACTCTAGAAGACAACGTCCCCTCTCCAAACAAAGTTTGTCCTGAGGGTTAGGGACACCATCTCAGGGTTTATTATTACTCATATAGGGTTGGGGGTTGGGGTGGAAATTATGTAGGCCCAGACACCAAAAAAGGGAAAATTGAATGGGATAATAGGTAATATTATTATATTAATATATTATATATAATATTATATTATTATAATAGCATGAACTTATTCACACTAATAATAATAATAGTGAATGATAAAGTGAATACTTGTGAGCTACTGTTTATGGACAATTTACATTGGTATAGATTTTTGTATATTGATACAAGTTCAAATTATATTTGATACAGTGAATATGCTATTTCTGCTTACAATATTTGTACACCTATACAAAGTTATTTTGTCAGATTGTATGCATGTATGTTTCTACTTCTATTTAAGAATTTTGTATATTGATACAATTTTAGGATATATTTATTATATTGCATTACATATTTCTACCTCTGATCAAGATATTTATACATAGTTTACATTTTAGGTCATTGTCCTCCTTTATGCAGTTTTTTAGAGATTGTTTAATATTCTGATATGAAGTACTAATCTTTAAATTATATAGGTATTAAGTATTATAGGCCAATAGTCATTCATGTTTGTTATACTTTTAGTCAGATTAATTAGGTTCTTTAGATACATAGAGATTGTATTTTACATAGATAGCTAACCTTCAACTACTTCAAAGATCTGTAGAACATTGCATTTAAATAACTTAGGATTCTGTTGATATGAGACATGACTGCTCCTTGCAGCACCAATCTATTCCTGAGAGAGTGTTGAGCTCCAAAGACACTCCACTTGGAGTTTGTTTTCTTCTTGGCACAAGTGACTTTTGGGCATGGAACTGCCCATGCCTCGACCACTGACAAAATACATGATGTCCAGATTGAACAAGCAGGATACAAGAAAAAAGACTGCGAAAACTTGCCAACACAGGGTAATACGGTTTTGAAAATTTTCTTAACTCTGAAAATGGTATGTCAGTTACTCTAGGCCTTAGCCAAAGTTGGTTGTTTCAACATTGCAAAAAGACTTTGGCTAATTGCTCAGGCAGCCAGTTGTCTCTGTCATTTACTGCACAATTTGGAAGCTGCTTGATTGGATGTCCTGCCTACTCAAGGAATATTATCTTCCTTTTCAGGCCTTTGATGCAGTTGAAGAATAGATAGTCGTAGTTACTGTTCTCTTGTGATCTAGCCAAGCCATTTCCAGTACAAGACTTAAACTCCTTAGGATAGAATGTTTATTAAAAGATTTAGCATATGTTCCTTGCTTAATATTGTTTATACTGGTTGTAATTCTAATCTTATCATTGCTATCTGTTCCTAGTGTATATAGTTTTGTATTGGGTTTGGAACTCTCTCATTTAAACAAAGGGGGAGGTGCTGTGGGAGCTCCTTCTGCTCCTTCAGCCAATAGCCTTTAAGATACCAGCCCACTTGGGCATGGCCTCTTATACTATAAATTTAGCTGTAAAGTATGTGTTCGCTCTCTTGCTTCCAGCTCTCACTTCTGGCTGCTAGACTCTGTTCCTTCCTGTTCCCCGTTTGTGCAGAGGACCGTGATCTATGGCAGTGATCTGTGAGTCTCCCCTAAATAAATAACCCTTTATTAAAAATAATTCTGAACTATTATGGGATTATTTTGTATCTTCCACCATCAGGGGAAGGCATCCAAGTTATAGAGAAAGCAGAATGTAAACCACGGAGGGCTATGTAGTGTTTTAACACATAGGGCTTGCCTGAAGATCTGAGAGTAGCGCTAAGCCACTAGAGACCAGGCAGTGGTGCCACACACCTTTAATCTCAGAATTTGGGAATATGTAGACAGACGGATCTGTTAATTCAAGGCCATCTTGGGCTACACAAAACTGATCTAATCAAAAAGAGAAACAGAGCCAAGGGGTGGTGGCTGACACCTTTAATCCCAGCACTAGAGAGGTGGAGACAAGAGTGATATGGCTGGGCAGAGAGAAGACTATAAGGCAGTGGAGATAGGAGCTAATTGCAGTCTGAAGCAGCAGTCAGTCTGAGGTGCAGTCTGAGGACAGGATCACCCCTTTGGTCTGAGCACTAGCAGAGGTAAGACCTACCCACTCTGCTTCTCTGATGTGTCAGCTTTCACTCCTATATCTCACTCTGAGTTTCTATTATTAAGAGTGATTAGAATTTGTAGTGCAGAGTTGCATTAGTCAAAAAGTGAGAATGGAAAGGGACAATGATTGACATCTCAGAGTAGATATTTTAGGAGCACAAATATGAACAGATCAGAGGAAACCAAAAGAAAACACCATGAGGTCCTGACAGAAACTAATACAAATCATTAATCAAAGATAATGAACATCCCCTGTAAATATGGAGAAATATTTAAGCAAGGCAAAGAGTAGAATCCTCCCTAATACAGTAAATGCAATTAATAATCTAATCACCAAAATTTAATGTCTTTAACTAAAGCATTTCTTTTGAAAATTTTAAATTACACCTCAAATACAACCAGTTGACCTTCTCAAGTATACATTTTGAATGTCACTGTCAATTAGACAGATTTCTGTCTGCCATTGTTAGGCCAAGTCATAGGAACCATAAACTGTACATTCATAAACTACGTCTGAAACTTTTTTTGACATGGAATCTCATTTAGCATAAGTTGGTTTTGGGTAATCTATGATATAGAAGATGACCTTTAAGTCCTAATTCCCTGGCTTCACAATGCAGAAATGACAAGGACGCACGAAGAGCAGGCTGCAAGTTTTTTGTTTGTTTGCCTGCTTGTTTGGTTTGTTTTCAATCACAAGTGTGTTTAAATTACGTATACCTAAAGGGTCTTAAGCTCTATGAGAGTATACTGCTGCATCATCCCTGCTTTGTAGGAAACCAGTTTTGATGCACCAGGCAGTGTACTTTTCCCACTTTAAATAATGTGAAATGCAAAGCAGTTCTTGTCCCGTCCGTGTGTAACATTAACTAGGAAGTGTTTGTACTTCATTTACAGTAAACAGAAATATTAGGATAGAAGATAAGATATGTTAAAGCCCATGCTTCTTTTTAGTAGACTTTAATGCCACACAAACACTTGGTTTGACTTAAAGTGCTGGGAACTATGAAACCATACAAAAGATGAGCTGGGGAGTCTGCTATGTACAGATCAAAGAACCTGAGTGAGCAACAGGTCTTCAAATTCACCTTTCAGTCCTTTTGATACTGAATGAATACTTCCGACATCACACAGTCTCTGACATAACTGCACGAGGTTTTCACTCTGCAATATAGACTCGATAATGATTTGAATGATGCAAAGCTCAAACCTTCTCCTTGAGGACATTATGCTGTCCCCATATGGGAATGTTAAGTTTGAGGATTCTGATCACAGAGGTGACCACGAAGGATTCTCATTCAAAACAACAGTCCAGAAATCTAATAATTTATTCCAAAGAAAATGGGACTAACACCCTGTACACCAATCTCCTTAACAAAACTCTGTCCCTGTTAACTTACATCAACTCACACCAAGAGTATTAGGACAGTCATAAAATACAGGAGGGGCCAGATCTCCACTTGTTCCAGAAGTCCCGAGGAATCTGAGCACAGTCAAGTGAGAGTGGGTCAGCTAGGAAGAGCACTTGTCTGTTTCCCCAGACAAGCTGGACGTGGGCTCCTATAACAACACCTCGGGTGCAGGCGGTGCGCTGGGCATCCCTGCCGGGGGGCAATCCTGCAGCTTCCACCATCCCACTCTCTGGGTTACAGAGCCAGCTCTCCCACCCCAGAAGCGCACACTAGACTCTGGCAGCCGAGTCCTAACAAAGCTTTGACTCACAGCTCCACCCCCATATCTTCTTCCCACCCCAGACCTGCATCCAGGCTCACTGGCCCAGCCCAGGTTAGCACAGCATCTCCGAGTCCGCTTCTCTCCCCTCCCTTGGCCAGCCCCAGCTCCGCACCCTCCAAGCCGAGCCACCCACACGCACACTCAGTCCCTCCGGCTGCTCTGCTCCCTGGACCAACCTCCATGTCCGACATCCGACCGAGAGCCAGGAGCACGACCCAACACTACCGAACTTAGGAGGACAAACGTCTGCAGACGGGATGCGGAAGTGCGGCTCGCGGAGCGGCTGCTGTGACGTCGCAGCGAACCCGACTACATTTCCCAGGATTCTGTGTTCACCCCACAGTGGGCAGGAGAGGATGGATGGAAACGAGCCCTGTCCCCAGCAAGTGCAGGCTGGCAGGCTGCTTTTAAAGTCCGATTGGACCAGAACGAGTTGGAACGTCAGTTGAGACTTCCTCAGGAAAGTTTACTATTTATATATCTGATCAGAACGTCGTTTAAAAAAGTCGTCTACTAATTATAAAGTCTTACTACCCTCACAGAGAGGTGGCTTTCACTTAATTGTACTTTAACGAAGCGAGAGGCTAAAGTGGGAGGGCTGTCACTTGAAGATGACTTTCGAAATCAACCTTGGTCTCCTCTTCTTTCATCCGGTTTAAGATGAAAGGTTTACAAATCCAAGGCGGCCTGGGAAATTTATAGAGGCTTTGTTTCAAAATACAAAGTAGAAAAAGAAAGAAAGAAGAGAGAGAGGGAGAGAGGGAGAGAGAGAGAGAGAGAGAGAGAGAGAGAGAGAGAGAGAGAGAGAGAGAGAGAGAGAGAGAGGAGAGCAAACAAGCAGAGTATCTTGGTAAAGTAAGTGCTTAGAATGAAGGAATTAATACTCCGTGTTCCCCGGTGTTGACAAACCTTGTGAGCCTTACATATATCGACTCCCCATCTAGAAAAACAGTTGTCCTGTGAACACTGGAACCCATACCGTGAAGGAGGTAAGTCGTTAAACGTAGATGTTTAAGGGAAAAAAATATCATTGAACAACGTTAAAAGTCCTACTCGGACATTTACATGTAAAGACCTCCCAGAATCCATGGAGGATCTTTCTATCTGTCGGTAGGAACTTCGTCTATACTTTCGTCCATTAATCTATATCAGAGCTTAACTTTTATGAGAGCTGTAACTTCACCTGTTTCAGAACTTCACCCTCTTTTTCCTGGCTCACCACAAGCTCAGGGAAGTAGCCACCAGCAGCTGTTCTCTGCGCTTGTGGGTACTAGAAAGACACAGTTCCTAGTGTCACAGTGGTGTGTGTTCCAGTTCAACGCCTGGCCAGTCAACCGTTGTAGAATTTCTCTCTGCATTAGGCACCGAGCTATCTGGTTCATTGTCTTCTGTCGTGGGATATCTGTCCACTGTGTGAAGGTGCACCGCTGTGATTCGGTGAAATAAAGCAGCTGGAACAGTCGGTAGCTAAGAAGGAGGTATAGGAGGGACTTCTGAGCAGAGAGGAAGTAGGATGAGATAATTCAGGCCCAGAGAGATACCAACAAGACATGGAGGGAGTTGGGCATACAGAATTAAAGAAAGGTTAAAAAAAAAAACCCACTAGGCAAAATGTAAATTGATATAAATGGGTTGAATTAAGTTGTAAGAGCTAATAGGAGCAAGCCTAAGCTAAGGCAGAGCTTTCATAATTAATAGTAAGTCTCCATGTCATTATTTGGAAGCTGGCAACCCAAAGCAAAGTCTTCTTTGATTCTGGAATTGCTTCTGTCTGGTGGAATTTTGAAAGTTGGGTATCAGAAATACAATCAGGGGAATACTAGGTTTGCTTATTGGAATACAGAAGGTGAATTGGCACCAAGGAGTAATGAGACCCGCCTCTCTTGTCTCAGTAATATTTATTCCTGTACTCATTATGTCTTATAGCAAAGTGCAAACCTCTATTGGTGTGGGAAGTCCTTCTGTATATGTGTTGCTTTTACTGGTTAGTGAATAAAGCTGTTTTGGCCAGTGGTTTAGCAGAGTAAAGTAGAGCAGGAATTCCAAGCAGAAATTGAGAGGAAAGAAGGCAGACTCAGGGAGAAGCCATGTAGCCGCCTGCAGGAGACAGATGCACGGGAACCTTGCCCGTAAATCACAGCAATGTGCAGATACTAGATTAATAGAAATGGGTTAATTTAAGATATAAGAGTTAGCCAGAAATATCCTTAAGCTATTGGCTAAACAGTATTGCAATTAATACAGATTTCTGTGTGATTATTTCAGGAGTCTAAGCTGCCGGGAGATGAACAAGCAGCCTCCAACTACTCTCTACACAATGAGAAAGTTCAGATAGTATTTCACAAGGAAGCTATTTCTGAGTGGCTACAGTAGGCTCTCACTGTTAAAATTGTTTTTGTTTCATTTCTGTAAGGAACTCACGTCTCTTTCCTGTTTTTTTTTCTCCTTGCAATGTTTAAGCATAAGTTTTAATAACTATTTAGTTACTTGAATGCCAGCATTTGTATAGTACTAGGCAAGCAGAGAATGAAGATCCTAGTCTGTATGGCAAATATGAAGACAGTTATTACAAAAGGGTGTTATAATTCCATAATGTCTAAGGATAAATAGTGTACACAGGCCCTTAGTAATGAAAATCACAGACAGAAAATTATCTGTCATTTTTGTTTTGTAGTAAGTTGACAAATTAGTATAGCTTCTAAAAATGATAGGTGTAAGTCTCATACCTCATTCTATAACTATGATAACTCAGCAGGGCACTGCCTGAGAATCATCACTGTGGTCCATCATATAAGGAACGGGACATTTTTACTTGCAGCAGTGGTCATTTTGGCACACAACTGAAATGCATAACATCCATGAGGAAGGCCACATTTTCTAAAGATCTAAATGGGCGATTCTGAAGTCCAAAATATTGAATTAAATGAAAATAAATTCAACATGTGTTAAATAATTATTCAGAACTATGATTCTATATTTTTCTTTTGTTTTGAGAAAAGGTGAGCCTCAGCCTCCCTGTGTAGGTCAGCACCTTGTACTTCCTGCTGCTACTGCCTGAGAGCTGGGAGTGGCCAGCATCACACTTTCTCTATGTCTTTTTTTTCCTTGTTGCTTTGCTAAGGTATTTGAAAAGCCATAAAGAATAAATGTTTACTTCATCTAACAGTTTGAGGATGATGCCAATTATAAAAGGAATGTCTGAAAGTGTGAGTATGGGGTGACATTGTGCCAAAAATGAGGAAGCAGAGCGCTGAACACTACTGCTCACACACGTTCCTTTCTGCTGTTGTTCACTCAATTTACTTCCCAAGTCTATGGGATGATGTTGTCCATATGTAGAGTTGGTCATCATTACCCAACTCAATCTAGAAACTTCTTCACAAACATGTCCTGAGCTTGCTTTCTATGGTGACCCTGAACTCTGTATAACTGACTATTCAGATGAACCAGTACAACTTCCCCTTTTGTCAACCTGACACCCACGTACCTCACTTTAAGCCATAACCATCTACCTTGGTACCCTCTGGTTCACTTTTATCTCTTACTAGGAAAGTCATTTAGTCCATCGCCAAATGTCTCCACAGAGTTCAATAGTCCTGCTCCAGTAAAAGTCCAAAGTCTTTTGACTTTAAAATTCAAACAACTGTTTATTCCACCGTGTTGACAAGATTGCTATTTTAATATACAATGGCACAATGGCAATTGGCCCATTTTCCATAGACATGTAGCAAGGAAAGGCTAAAACAGAAACCCACTAGGGCAAATACAAATTCTACAGCTTCATATACATAGCATCTGAGGTTCCTGATAGAGTAATCTGGACTCCAAAGGCCTGACCCATACTAACTTTCCACCACTACTCCTTGAAGAACAGATGTTCCCTCCCTAGGGTAGGCTCCCCTCCTTACATGCAGATTTGCTCAGTGGACAGCCTACAGGTCTGGCTTTTCCAATATAGTATGATTGCAATTCAATTTAGTGGTGACCTTCAACTATTATATGCAGTAACCACACAAGAACTATTTGGGGGGACACTGAACACCCCACAAATTGCCTGACCAAGCAGGTTGATGTAAAATGGTCTAAAGCTCAATGGCTTCCTTCGTGTTACATCATAAGTGCTTGCATAACTGACAGCACATGAACAACGCTGCCGGCTATCTCTGGGTGCTCTCTGACCTCTAGGTTCCATTTTTCTTTGTTTGATGACCCTGAAGAAACTTTTCGAACAATGCTGCCGGCTATCTCTGGATGCTCTCTGACCCCTAGGTTCCATTTTTCTTTGTTTGATGACCCTGAAGAAACTTTTCCCAGAAGACTGGTTTTAAGCAAGGAACTCCTTAAGTGGTATTCTTACATTGGACTTTCAGATGAGTTTGTACTTTCATAAGATAGTCTTTCATGGATGTGGTCTAGGCTTTAGGACACCTTTCCTGTTGCCTCAGTATGGAGAACTAGGTTTACCCCTTTGGAGCTAATAATTTCAATAATTGCCTAGGATTTCAAATTGTCTTTTCTGTACCTTGAACATATTCAATCAAATGTAGCAGCAGAAGTAAAATGCCTACTGACCTTAGGTAAGAACTCAAGATAGCTGCATTCCTGCAGCTCACTGTATATATGACTTGCAGGCAGCTTCACTGGTGAGAGGGTCTTCTCTCCTATAGTGTTTACTGTATATAAAATATATATGCAATATATATTCTATATACACAATTAGGAAGCAGACCTGTGAATCTTGTAAATATCTAGTAATTCCAGATTTCTATCAGCAGTTGCTCATTTTCCAAGTCTTAATGAGCCTTCTTCCGGTGATTTCACTTCAAAAGGAAGTGTCACATAACACTCAGATTTATCTTGCCCACCAACACATTTTCATACCTTTCTTCTTACCTTTTTGCTGTTTTCATTGTAGATGTATATGAGTGCAGTAAGCAAGAGCCATATGATTGCCTGATTACTACTACTTTTCTGTATTGAAATTTCCTCCATACCTTTGAATTAAGCCTCACTTAATTTTCAGACATGGGCAGAATGAAGGCATATTCCTTGCCTGAGTGTAACACAAATGAGAATCGCTCAAGTTTCAGATAGAGTCTTTCCTTCTGAAACCTCCTTAGCCAGGTTGCCAATGTCTATCTGTTTGAAGGCAGTGCTATCTTTGAAACTCCCAGGCAAGTGTATCATTAATTTATGGTTTCTGAGCCCTTAAGATTACCAATCCAAAAAGATCCAAATCCTGAAAACCAGTTTAAGGCTCGTTAATGACCTAGCAATATCCTACCTTCTAGGTATCAACTTTCCACAATTTTTACTTGCCTTGTTTCCATGATAATCTTACCAAAGTAAATCAAGGTAAAGTTGATTCAGCTTGGAGCATAACTTGAGGGCACAGCCTACCAGTGTAAGGAGGGCAAGGAGACCAAGATCAGAAGCTGCTGGTCACATTGCAAGATATTTTATTACACTGTATAAATATGTTACTCTGATTGGTTTAATAAAGGGTTGAAAGGCCAATAGCTAGACAGATTTCCAGGCACAGAGGATGCTGGGAAGAAGAGGGGCATGGATATGAGGAGACGCAGAGGAAGCATGACCATTAGGAGATGAGGTAACAAGCCATGATCTATGTGGCAGAACATAAATTAATAGAAATGCATTAATTTAAGTTATAAGAGCTAGTTAGCTATAAGTCTAAGCCATTGCTGAACTTTCATAATTAGTAATAAGTCTCTGCATCATTATCGGGGAAACAATAGTCCTGATGAAAACAATCTGCCTATATTCTCCAGTATTATGGAGGGAGCAATAGATACTTATGTTTGGCTCCATTTCTATTTTTAATCCAGTCCAGGGTCCACTGGTTTATCTATTACTTTGCTTCCTATAATTGAGATAAACACCGTGACTAAACTTGAGAGAAAAGGGTCTATTTTGTCTTACAACTGCCAGGTGGCAGTGACTGAGGGAAAGCAGAACATAAGCTGATGTCAGGAGTCTGGAGGCAGGAACCCAAGCACAGAACATAAAGGAGTGCCGCTCACTGGCTCAGGTCCGCCTTCTTTTCTTACACCTACAAAAACAAAAAACAAAACAACAACAAAAACAAACAACAACAACAAAAAACTTAGCTAGGGTTGGCACCACTCACATTGCACTGAGCCTTCCCACATCAACCACCAATCATTAAATTGCCTGGCAGACCTGCCTACGTGCTAAACTCATAGAGAGATTCTCTCTTTGTTGAGGGTTTCTTATTGCAAGATTTTTCTTTGGGCCACCAGCTCCCAAAAAATGACATGGAGACTTCTTATTGTGAAAGATATGCCTATGGCTTAGGCTTGTTCCTAACTAGCTCTTCATAACTTAAATTAACCCCTTTATGTTAATATGTTCCATCACATGGCATTACCTCTCTTTCATCTTGCACTTCCTATTTCCTCTCCATGTCCGTGGCATCGCCTGCATGCCTGGATTCCTCCTCCTCTTCCTTATCTCCATGGAAATCCTGTCTATATCTCCTCCCTAGACTCCTGTGCTTGGCCAGAGAGAGTACTCTATTTTCTGGAGGTAGCATTTGTGCTGGGCACTGACCAAGAAAGTGAAAACTCTAAGGTGGGACTGGTCAGCAGATGCTACTGCTTCAGGGCCATCCCCAAAGGAGGGATAGATGTGAATCTTGGATAGACAGAAGAAACCCCTGTTGCCAATAAACCTGAGTCTGTTTGAGGAATGGGGAGGATGGAGTGACATGGGGGAGGTAAGTTAAGCAGCTCTTGGTAGAGGCCTTTAAAGGAAGTGGGACTATTCTATGGACAACTGGATGTCAATGCAAACATTTAAAAAATTTGGCTTATTTTAGAAGAAACAAGGGAATTAATTGTACTACCTGTCTTCATTTTTCTGGCAGCTGAAGAAGACTGTAAATCTACTTTTGATATCAGTATCTTTAATGACCCAGGATGTGCCCGACACTTAGTAGTTTTATAAGTGAATGAGTTAGTCCTGCCCATGGGTGCTTCTTGTTCTTCCTCATAAATGATCTAAGTACTGTCACAGAGAAGATGGGGATCTTGAATGTATGAAGCAGATTGATTCCTAATTTAATAGATGGAGATACTGATGTGGAATGGTTTAGGTGAGTAGGTCACTGAAAACCCTCAACCCCAGTGAGACTTTGTATTTGCACTGTGGTCTTCCACCCATTTTCAGGAGAGTAGTGATAAGAAGATGTCGCCTGCTGCTACTTGCTGCTAATCATGTTTTGAGTGTTCTGATACTTGGACTGCAATTTTATATAGTGAGACTCACATTATTCAAAGGCACACAGGCACACACACACACACACAAATACTGTCATGAGCACATCACTGAAGAAACATATGTGAACATGTTTGTGTTATTCTACTATGTCAGAATTTGTTGAGCAGTAAGTTCACAAGGTACAACACTTTCAAAGCATCAATTTGCCAGATAATGCTAAATACCTAGGCAGTCTGCCTTAGGTAAATATATATTCTTTTATTCTATTCTTAATTTCTAATTTAAGATCATATTGCACAGTACATAGAACATATTTTGTATATCTGTATTTGAGTATATGTATTTTAAAGAATTTAATACAAGTTAAAGAGGCTAAAGAAGATAAGAGGTGTGTGAAGTGAGCTGACAGAAACACACGTAGAGCCTGTATTGATAATAAAACTCAAGCGAGTGTAAAGTAGGAGCTGCTGCCATGGTCAAGGCAAAGCTTTAACACTGAGTTTCTACGTGAGCAGAAATATCAGATCCATTTCCATATTAGTGAGCTGTTCAGGAAGTCTGCATCAACAGCTGGAGACCAAGCACAGCAAAGAGATGAATCTTATTTTATGATATAACCTATTAATCAAATTGTTTATGTAGCATTTTATTGCACCTTTCTGAAACACTGTTTTGTAGAATTGTTATTTGTTTCCTGTGCCTTCTTGTCATGTTTAATCTTCTAACCTAAGTATTTCTTCCAGTATCTTCTGTAGGGTCGGCTTACTGGATGTAATTCTTTAAACCCATTTTCATCATGAAGATTTTTTCCTTTCTCCTTAACTAGTGACAATTTTTATGTGTATCATAGTTGGGAGTGGAATCTGTGGTCTTTCAAAACTTTCAGAACATCAGCTCAATTCTTTTTGGCTGCCATGGTCTCCACAGAGAAATTTGCTGTGATTTTAATGGGCCTGTTATTGTCTGTGACTTGATCTTTCCTCCTTTCTGATGTCAAAAGTCCTTTTTCCTGTACATTTATTGTTTTGACAATTATATAATATGAAAATTTTCTTCTCTGGTTCCACTAGTTGCTCAGTGTGACTCTTCAGTCTTCATAGACACCTCTTTCTGTAGATTAGGGAAATGTTCTTCCATAACCTTGATGAAAATGCTTCCCCTGTCTCTGACCTGGATCTCTTCTCCTTTTACACCATTTGTTCATGTTTGGTTATTTTGTACCATCCTAGATTTCTTGTATATTTCACTCTTGCATGGTTTTTGGATTTGACATTTTGACTAAGTGATCCATTTTCTCTACCTTGGAGTCAACTACTGAACTTTCTTCCATTTCATCTAATATCTTAATGAGATTTTTCTCTGAATCTTTTGCTTGAATTCCTGAATTTTACATTTGAAGTTTTATTGTTTGCTTTTCAGCAATATTATCCCTTGAATAAATTCTTTTGTCACATCTTGAACTGCTTTAATTATTTTATTGAACTGTTTTTGTGGACTTTGTTCTGGTATTTATACATATCCTCTTTGATTTCATTGATTATGTTAATTCTTACCTTTTTGAAATATTTGTCTTGTCCATCATCTAACTCACTTTTGAGAATACTAATTTTTGGTGGAGACTTGTCCTAGTCAGTGTTCTATTGCTGTGAAGAGACACCATGACCGAGGCATTTTTAAAGCATTTAATTGGGGTCTTGCTCAGCTTCAGAGGCTTAACCATTATCATCATGGTGGGGGCATGGCAGCGCTCATGATGTTAGAGCAGTAGCTGAGACCGACATCATCTGCCAGGTAGGCTTTTGACACTTCAAAGCCCACAGTGAATGACACACTTCCTTCAAGGCCAGACCTAGTACAAGACCACACTTACACCAACATGGCCATACCTCCTCATCCTTTCGAAGAGTTCCACTCCTTGGTGAATATGCACTCACGTAAGTGAAGCTAAGGAGGCCATTCTTATTCAAGCCACCATACTTGTTTTTGGGTTATTCATGTTTGTATATTTATAATGGCACCTAGACTTGTTAGGTCAATGGTAATGTCTTGATAGTAAAATCTTGTCTCTCTGGTTGAATGAGTGTTTGAACCTCTACCTCCTAGTAACTGAATGTGTCAGGTAGTTGCCAGCTGTATTGGGCTTCAGGTTCAGTCTTGGGAAATTCAGTTGTGATGTTTGAATGGGGTTGCAGAACTACCCCATCTTAGCTCAAACTAAGTGAGGTTTCTAGTCTTGAGCAACTCCATTGTTGGTGGTTGAGTGGGGTTGCAGAAGCACCTTGGCTTAGTCAAGCTAAGTGAGGTTTCTAAGTCTGGAAGCAGACCTTTTGTAGAGTTTGAGAACTGCAATCTTCAGGAGCCTGAGGGAGGTGTTCTGGGAGTTTCCTCAGATAATGAGTGCTAGTGGAATTGTTGATAAGAGTCTCAAATTTTCTATCTGAAAAGGAGAGCTAGAGTATGGGGAGTCAGGACAATGGTGCTTAGGCACACTGTAAAGGTGGGTCAAAATTACTTTATGACATTCCATTATTTTTTCCAGCTACTGAAGCCAAGATTTAGGATGGTTTACCAACTTAGCAAATTGAAAAAAAAACCAAATAAAGTTGAATAAATCAAAATATATATCCCTATTAATTTCATAGATCTTAAAGTACTGGTAATTTGTTGGTCACAGGATAGTTCTAGATAAGTAAGTTAAGGCAGAAAAATCTACCCTCTATGCAGGTGGCACTATTCTATGTGATGGCTTCGGAACTAATAAGAGAAGAAATGGAAGTAAGCACAAGCATACACCTTTTTTTTTATTAAGAATTTTCCCTCACCCAGCTCTTCCCAGGTGCAACCCCCCTTCATGTCCTACTCATGACAGTATCCTGTCTCCACTCCCCACGAGGGACAACTTGTCTTTCCTAAATATTCTTTAAGTGAAAAAAATTTCAGTAGAATTTATAATTTATTTATCCAACAGTTAGTAGTTAATATATGAACATTAGCAAAGCCACAGTAGAGTAACATGACAATGCCTAAACTATACACTAAGTATTCTTGTATGTGTGGCCTTCCAGTGGAGTGTAGTCAACTTATTGGTGGCGACACTTTGAGAAAACTGATCCTTCCCACTCCCTAGTTAGTAATTTCCCACAGGACCTTGACTAGTGGTGGAACTTTGTGGCCAACTTCCCTGTATATGCTGGTATTTACTCTGATTTACTATTCCAGTCTTGGGCATGGCATCGAAACCCGTGAAGACACTGCTTCATTGTAGTCATTCACTCACACTGGCTCATACACTCTTTCCATCCCCTCCTCCACAATGATACCTAAGCCTTTAGGGTTGGGATATATAAGTCCAATTTAGTATTGGAAATTTTATAGTCATTTATTCTCTGTATGTTGGTCATTGGGAGTCTGTGCTGATCATGATGTACTGCAACCAGAAATTGCTGATGAGGGATGAAATGTTTTATTCTTTAGGCATCATTATCAATTATTGAGTTGGTTTAATACTTTGTGCACTTAACACATAGTTGGTTCTCTCTTAGGGTCTATGAGCTATATAGCTGTAAGTTCTTGTTATGATAATAGGTAACTGAAGAGGAGTTGTAAGAGCCAGAGCTATTAGATGTCTTCAGCAAAACAGTATCTACTAAAGATAACAAGGTCACTGAATTAATTAGCTTACAACAGCTGTTACTACACACACAACACCTATACAAGACAAATCCAACCAAACGAGTATGGACCAGTGAGGGGCTCATGAATTACTAAGTTTAGCTGTGGAGTGCTGGCAGTTGGTGGGTGTTGGGGAACACAGTGACAGCCTGAGAAACTTCCCATTCTCCAGTCATTTGACCATACTACTCTATATACAGGGTGCACACAGTGCACTCTGTATTTTTTTAACAATGTACTGAGTTGGGAGAGAAAACAGAAGGTAGTGATAGTGGAGAAATTTAAGAGAAAAGAATGGAAAGAGTATATGGTTAATACACTATATACATGAACAATTATCTTTGAAAAAAGAGCTGTGGCTTCTGGGAATGGGCAAGTTTGACTAGTTGCAGTCATGATTATTTCCATGAATCTGGCTGTCATAAAGTTTATAGAGGGACTTCATGTACTATGGATAAAGAGTGAAGCGAGAGAGAAGAGTACTCAAAGTTCTCTTGTTCTAAAAGACACAGAAGCCTGCATCAGCATAACCCCAGGGAACAGAGAGATGTTCCATAGAGATCGGATGGGGTGAGACCAACCTGCATCTCACCTGTCTTTGCCATGAATACTAAAGACGAATTCTGAACAGTGGCTTCCAAACCTCCCATTCTGTCCTTATTCATGCATCTTCAATATTTAGTTCAGTTACCTGTTACCAATCATCATTAAAATTGAAAGCCATGCAGACCTGTTTTGATGTAACTTTAGGGAACAGAAGATGTCTGTGCACTGTATGTGTGCAGTGCCCATGGAGGCCAGAAGAGTCATATCCACTGCAACTGGTGTTGTTGATAGTTGTGAGCAGACATGGGTGCTGTGAACCAAACATGGGTTTCCTGATGTGGGATGTCTTTCTGTATATGTCTTGCTTTTATTGGTTGAATAAAGCTGTTTTGGCCAGTGGCTTAGCAGAGTATAGCCAGGCAGGAAATCCAAACAGAGATATAACAGAAAATACGTGGAGTCAAGGAGATGCCAGCCAGGAGTTAAAGAAAAAAGACATGTAGAAAATAAAGTAATGCCATGGCCATGTGACACCACATAGAGTAGTAGAAATGGGTTAATTAAAGATGTAAGAGCTAGCTAGGAATATACCTGAGCCATCGGCCAAGCAGTGTTGTAATTTAATAGTTTCTGTGTGATTATTCAGGTATGGGTGGCGGGGGAACAAAAATGAAGTCTGTTTACTAATGCCGCAAGAATTTCCACATAAAGCCTGAGAAAGCTTTAAATTAAAAAAAAAAAAAGATTCTGGATGAAAAAGTAGAGTCAAGCAGAGCTTTTTGGTAGCTGTATTGTCTCATGTGTGCTCTGTTTGCTAGAGACAAGCAGAGGTGTGGCTCCTTTGAGAGAGGCTTCCTGACTCAGTGTTAGTGGTCAAACCCTTGCAGTTCTTTTAATAGACTCTGTCATCAAATACTTAAATGGTGTTTGTGAGCAGTTGGTGACAGGGTTCTTTGTGGTGGCATGAACCTTGAAACTCCACAGTAATGGCAATAAACATGGCTCCTGTCAGTACGTCCACCATGAAGCTAGACTCTCAGAAAGCTATGTAAAGGGGTGAAGCCACCTGCCAAAGCTGCAGCTTTAATCCTAGCCACATCATTTAGCAAACTAAAGACTCATATAATCAGAAAAAGATAGATACATACAGTAATGACAGATTCAGATGGGGAAAGAAACCTTTAAATGGTTTATAGTGTGTTTAAAAATATACATAGGCTTGGAAAAGAAAAGAAATAGAGAAAGTCCTTTAAAATGAAATAGAGTCACTGAGTTTGTTGGCTCATACCTTTAATTCCAGCACTTGGGAGGCAGAGGCAAGGGGATCTCTGGGAGTTCAAGGCCAGCCTTGCCTGTCTCAAAAAAACCAAAAATTTAAAAATTAAAATAAGTTTTTTTTTAAAAAAGCCACACAAAGATGGAATATAGTCTGAATTATGTGTATTATTGTGTTTTTGTTGGATTTTTTGACTGTTAGTGAGTTAACTGCTGATAAACATTTGATTCTGGGGACTGTAAAGCTAAACCAATACATGTATTTTAAAGGTATCTTGATTTCAAAATTTGAGTCTTAGGATATGTTACTTTGGAAAGGAGGTTCTGCTCGTTTCCACAGATGAGAACCTGTGGATTCCTTCCAGGCTAATGTGGTTTGATGGAGCAAGAATACCCCCCAAAAGGTCTCCATGAAGCCTAAAAATACTTTGGCCAACAAACAGCAGGAAGCTGTTTAGAGAGAACAATGGCCAAATTCCCAAAATGACTATATATAAATGTTTGTTTTCATTTAAAGGGTGCTGATTATAAGTGGTTAATGGTCACAGTCAATCTGTCTAAAAAAGTGGGGAGATAGGATATAGAATACATTGGTGTAGACTTTGGTTTCTTGATATAAATTTAAGATCAATTTTGTTATATGTATATTTCTATTCTTGCTTAAGGTACTATGTTTATACAGCTCATTTAAAAATGTAATATATAATTAAAAATTAAAGATTAATAGTCATCTATAATAGTCAAACTTGTAGTCATGGTAGTTAGGTTTTCTATATATACAGAAATTAATAATCTTCAACACTTCAAAGACCTACAAAATATGGCATTTAAAATGTTTTAAGACTTTTCTTGGCTGAGACATGTCTGCTTCTGGCAGCACCAGTTACTTCAGAGAGGTTGATGGGCATTGTAGAAACTCATTATGGAATTTGCCTTCAATGTGACAAGGCTAGCCATTTAGGCAAGAAAGTACTCTTGCCTGGACTGCTTGAGGATATACTGTATGAACTCAAAAGCAAGACCCACAGAAAAGTGACTACTGAACATTCAAAAGATGCAATGTCCCTTCAGGGTTCCTGCTTCACAGAAGAAACTACCAGAAATTCTGCAGGATACAGAAGAAAGCAGCTGATGAACTTTACCAGTACAAGGCAGAACAGATTTTCAAATTTCCTGCTTCACTGGAAAGTCTGCCAGATACTATAAGTTGAAGATGGATGCCTCCACATTACAAAAGAATTTTGGATGGCTATCCTAGCAGCGAGATGTCTCTGTCAATTATAGAATCTTGGAAGTTACTTAAAACACACTTCCTGTTTACTTAGAAGATATTTTATTATTCTGGGGTCTTTGATGGGGTCGAAGACTAGATGATTATAGTTTCTTTAGTTATGATAAAAGATAAATTACATATAAAACTTTAGACTCACAAAGATGACAGTATTTTCCATAATTTACCAAATGTAAATGGACTAAATAGTGTTAATTATAAATCTTGATAATTGTTTTGTATATGTAATTTTACTATGTTAAAAGTTAAAATCTTTCTTCCTGTTTAGACAGAATAGGGGAGATGATGTGGGATTCCCTTCTGTATGCTGTAAATATGTTTTCCCACCACTGGTTAATAAAGATGCTACTCTGGTCTATGGCAGGGAAGAACATAGGTAGGTGGGAAAACTAAAGGGAATGCAGGGAGAATGAAGGTGGAGTTACGCAGATGCCACGTAGCTGCTAACAGAGAAAGATGACAGAAACTTTTCAGTAAGCCTCATGGAGATACACAAATTAATAGAAATGGGTTAATTAAAGACGTAAAAGCTAGTTAATAATAACCCTGAGCTAATAGGCCAAACAGTTTATAATTAATATAATCCTCTGTGTTTCTTTGGGAGTGAATGTGGCTGCAGGACCAGGTAGAAAAGAAACTTCCATTTACAGTTCCCTGTATTGGAGGCAAGTTAATTTTAACCAGTGAGCCATTTCTCTAGACCTCAATAAAGAACTTTGTAATTGGTGGGTAAGAACAAATTAACTCTCCTATATCCCCTACTAGTTCTTGGTCTGTGGCTAAGATGTGTCTCAGTATTTCCTCTTTTCAAAGAGTCCTGGTGTCTCTTCATTGCAGTTTTTTCTAGTTGTCCTGTTGTAACTTAGGGAGACAATCTGTCAGGATTCTCTTGTGAAACTGAATATAACTGCTTCCTATGACAATTATAACATGAGAAAGCAGTTTTTAAAATGATCCAAGATAGAAAATGCCATCTGTGATGGCAAAGATTGTGATTATCTATAATACAATCCATAATATATGGTTCTCCATAAAGACTAATAATAGCTCAAATCAAAAACAAAAAAGGATAGTAAGATTAAAGGAACAAATGTAAATCATGTTGCTATGAATTCAGTCTTACCTCTTTTAAGTAAATGAAATTTTCATATGCCTTTTTAGATATATATAATCAATTAAGAACTGAAATTACCATGATTAATAGTTGAAGATGTAGCCAGTAACCAAATTTATCCCATCTGCTAAATTAGTGTATGTAGCTTGTGTTCCTGTTTCAATATGGTTCTACTTCCATGAAAACAGGGACTGTGTTGTTGTACAAAAACCAGTTATCAGGGGGCTGGAGAGATGGCTCAGCGGTTAAGAACATTGCCTGCTCTTCCAAAGGTCCTGAGTTCAATTCCCAGCAACCACATGGTGGCTCACAGCCATCTGTAATGAGGTCTGGTGCCCTCTTCTGGCCTTCAGGGATACACACAGACAGAATATTGTATACATAATAAATAAATAAATATTTAAAAAAAAAAACAGTTATCACCTGAAAGGGAATGAGACATTGTTTATTTTGTAGCCATATATGAATGACATGTGTTATGTTAGCTATCTCTAGATAAAAACAAATGCCTAGTTAATATAAAGGGACCCAACAATAAACCGTCCTAGGATTTCACCACACCCCAAATTGATGAGAAAAATGAATTTATTGGGTTTTCTTACAGACCAAAGGGGAAGGGTTACTTACAATTGGGGGACTCCAGGGGAAATCCGCCATATAGATCATGGCTCAGGAATCCAGATTCAGGTTACCCAAGTACAGTTCGACAACATGGCAGCAATTTCTGGAAACATTTATAGTTAACAGAATAATCAATTGATGCACCTTGAAAACACATTGTCTAAAAGAATAGGCTTATAGACTACAGTAAAGGGAAGTCTCTGTTATAGGATTCAGATGTTCTTAGCTGAGGTTAGGGGTTTGATTCTTCACTCTAAGAGATACCGTGACATTCTCTCCAGTATGAAGACTGATGATAACTAAGGTATAAAGAAACTGAAAAGCATTTCCATGTCCATTGCTGTCTGATGTCTGTTGCTATGATAAATGCCAAGACTAAAACACAACTTAGGAAGGAAAGCGATTACTCCAGTTTAGGAATTGGTCAACCAGTTCAGCCAGGGCAGGAGGTCAAGGGAGAAACCTTCACACCGGAACTAAAGTAGAAACCATTAAGGAATTCTGCTTAGTGACTTGTTCCCTCGGATTTCTGCGTGGCCAGATTTCTCATTTTCACAAGACCACCTGCCCAGGGTGGGACTGGGCATTAATCAGCATCCAAGGTTCCATAGACACATCTGTAAGCCAGTCAGATCTAGGCAACCACATAGCTGAGACTCCCTTAGAAAATGCAGAGGTGTGAAGTTTAACAGTGAAACTTACTGAATTCTTTGGTGTTGACTGAGATTTGAAATATGATTAGTTTGACACATTATTTTTATGTGTAGCTCCTCTCCAGTATGAAGTCTCTGAGGATAATTAAAGTATGAAAAACACCTAATGGCCTTGCCACATTCTTTACATTTCTGGAGGACTAATTCTTTCATGCTTATGCAGTGACAAATTACAGCTAAACACCTAGGTATATTCTGCACATTTGTAGAGAGTCTCTCAAGTGTGAATCTCTCATGTTCAGCAAGGGCTGAATGACAAATGAAACCTTCATCATACGCTTTGCTGTTGTGAGGCTGCTCTTCAGTTCCAGTTCTTTTGTTAACTAATGAAGTGCCTTTAAAGCTGTGTGAATTCGTTCACATTTGTAGTGTTTATCCCCATTATAAATTTTATGGAGGTCAGAAAGTGTTGAATTATTAGTAAAGTACTTGCCACATTCTTCACTAGGGTTTGGTTTCTCTCTATTATGGATTCATTTGAGTTTCTTATGGTCTGAATGATAAGCAAAGGCTTTGACATATCCCTCATACTTGTAGGGTATCTCTTGAGAATGAACTCTATGATTTTTTTAAGGATTGAAGAGTAAAAAAAATTCCAGCATTTTCCCATGAATAGTGTTTCTAAATAGAATGGACTACCTTGTGCTGGGCAAGGTTACACAGTTTAGTGGAAACTTTTACACATTTGTGGTCTTTCTCACCAGTATGACTCTTTTGACATTTAGAAGTTCCAAGTGAGTACAAAAGCCCTTCCTACAGTCCTCACACTTGTGATTTCCCTCCTGGATGAGTTAGTTGGTGTTGCTTAAGGTTGAGGATAGAAAGTATTTTACCACCTTCCTGACATTGGTAAGATTTCTCTCCAGGAATCTGACCTGAGGTGAGGGTGGCTAAGTTAAAAGCTTTTTCCACACCCTTTACACCTGCAGGGTTTATCCAGAATGAACACTCAGGTGTGCAGCAAGTTCTAAGTGAGCACTAAAGACTTTGCCACATACTTCACACTTGTAGGCATTCTCTTGAGAATGAATCCTTTGATGTTCCTTAAGGCGAGAAGGGTAGTAAAACATTTTGCCACATTCTTCACACTTGTAGGGTTTTTCTCCAGAGTGAACTACCTTGTGTTGAGAAAGGTATGAATGAGTAGAAAAGGCCTTTCCACATTGCTCACACTTGTAAGGTTTCTCTCCAGTATGAATTCGCTGGTGTCTAGAACGTCCTGAGCGAGTACAGAAGTCCTTGCCACATTCTTCACACCTGTATGGTTTCTTTCCAGAATGAATTGCTTGGTGTTCCCTAAGGATTGAAGGATAGTAAAAGGTTTTGCCACATTCCTCACACTTGTAAGGTTTCTCCCCAGTATGACCTAATTTGTGCTGAGTAAGGTATGAGAGAGTATAAAAGGCTTTGCCACATATTTCACACTTGTAAGGATTCTCTTGAGAATGAATTCTTTGATGTTCCTTAAGGCGAGAAGGGTAGTAAAACATTTTTCCACATTCTTCACACTTGTAGGGTTTCTCTCCAGTATGAAATCTCTGGTGTTTAGAAAGTCCTTTGGGAGTACAAAAGACATTGCCACATATTTCACACTTGTAAGGGTTTTCTTGAGAATGAATTCTTTGATGTTCCTTAAGGCGGGAAGGATAGTAGAACTTTTTGCCACATTCTTCACACTTGTAAGGTTTCTCTCCAGAGTGGACTACCTTGTGCTGAGTAAGGTATGAATGAGTAGAAAAGACTTTCCCACATTCTTCACACTTGTGGGGTTTCTCTCCAGTATGAATTCTTTGGTGTCTAGAACGTCCTGAGCGAGTACAGAAGTCCTTGCCACATTCTTCACACCTGTATGGTTTCTTTCCAGAATGAATTGCTTGGTGTTCCCTAAGGATTGAAGGATAGTAAAAGGTTTTGCCACATTCCTCACACTTGTAAGGTTTCTCCCCAGTATGACCTAATTTGTGCTGAGTAAAGTATGAGTGAGTATAAAAGGCTTTGCCACATATTTCACACTTGTAAGGATTCTCTTGAGAATGAATCCTTTGATGTTCCTTAAGGCGAGAAGGGTAGTAAAACATTTTGCCACATTCTTCACACTTGTACGGTTTATGGCCAGTGTGAACTATCTTGTGATGAGAAAGGTATGAATGAGTAGAAAAGGCCTTTCCACATTGCTCACACTTGTAAGGTTTCTCTCCAGTATGAATTCGCTGGTGTCTAGAACGTCCTGAGCGAGTACAGAAGTCCTTGCCACATTCTTCACACCTGTATGGTTTCTCTCCGGAATGAATTGCTTGGTGTTCCTTAAGGACTGAAGGATAGTAAAAGGTTTTGCCACATTCCTCACACTTGTAAGGTTTCTCCCCAGTGTGACCTAATTTGTGCTGAGTAAGGTATGAGAGAGTATAAAAGGCTTTGCCACATTCTTCACACTTGTAAGGTTTCTCTCCAGAATGGATTCTCAGGTGTTTAGAAAGTTGCCAGCAAGTTCTAAAGACCTTGCCACATATTTCACACTTGTAGGGTTTCTCTTGAGAATGAGTTATTTGATGTTGTTTAAGGTTTGAAGAACAGTAAAACATTTTCCCACATTCTTCACATTGGTAAGGCTTCTCTCTAGTATGACCTATCTTATGCTGAATCAGGGAAAGATGACTAGGGAAGGCTCTCCCACATTCGTCACACTTGTAGGATTTCACTTCACAATGAATTTTCAGGTGTTTAGATACTGAATGGAGTTCACAAAAGGCATTGCCACATTCTTCACACTTGTAGGCTTTCTCTCCTGGATGAATTCTTGGATGTTCAGAAAGCATTGTGCAAGGACTAAAGGTCTTAATACATTCTTCATACTTGTAGGGTTTCTCTTCAGTACAAAATGTCTGGTCTTTAGAAAGTTCTATGGGTGAACAAAAGACCTCGCTACATACTTCAATCTTCAAGGGATTCTCTTGAGAATGAATTCTTTGATGTTCTGTGAGGTAAGATGGACAATAAAACAGCTTCTCACATTCTTCATAGTTAGAGGATTTCTGTCCAGTGTGTTGTACCTCATGTTGAGTAAGACATGAATGAGTAGAAAAGGCTTTCCCACATTCTTCACACTTGTAAGGGTTCTCTCCAATGCAAATTCTCTGGTAGCTAGAATGTCCTGAGCAAGTACAAACAATGTTGCCACATTCTTCACACTTGTAGGCTTTTTCTTCTGGATCAGTTATCTGGTGTTCAGAAAGTACCGGAGAAGAACCAGAAGCCTTTCCACATTCTTCACATGTGTAGGCTTTCTCACCTGGATGAATTCTCTGGTGTTCAAGAAGAAGTGAGTTCCAATCACAGGTTTTGCCACATTCTTTACATTTATATGGTTTTATATCTGTTAAGTAAAAGTTGAGATATGAATACAAACTGAGTAACATTCTTACATTTACAATGCTTACCTTTAATATGGAGACCTTTACTTATACTTTTATTGGTAAATGAGAAATTACAAACTTCCACACCTATATTCACTGCAGTGTAATTTAGAAAATGCAATGAGTGGAAACAATATAAACTTCCACTGAAATAAGAGGAAGACCAAATAGAATACAGAAATAATTGAATATTATTAACAGTTAAAGAACAAAGGAAGATGTACTATCAATAATAATAGGAACTCTTGAGTTAACTGTGTTAACAGAAATGAGCCCATCAAAAATATATAAATTATATGACCAGACATAGATGAAAAATAGAAATAGGTAAATGTGGAAAACATTAGAACAATGGTGATTGTATGAGGTTGGAAGAATGTAGAAATACACAATTTATATCCTAAATACAGCTGTAATTTGGAAGGCACACAATATATACTGTATAACAATTAGATTCTCTATAATACTAATAAATATCTGAAAGAATCAAATTATGAAAAGAAAAAAACCTCAAGTTCACCTATAATGATAGAACCTCCTAGAGGCACATATGAGTCAAAGGTTAAATGATAAAGTTGGCTCAATTTCAAAGAATATTCATTTACAGGATAACAGTGTTATAACAATCAGTGAGGGGATGATGTACGAGGCATGAGAACATGAGACCCGTGTGTACACATAAAGTAGAAACACAGCTCTGATACTCTAGGAACCAGTGCTCACTGATTATTTTTAATTGTATACTCTAGGAACCAGTGCTCACTGATTATTTTTAATTGTATACTGTCCCAAGTGTTTTGCATTGTGGACTTCATTCACAAAAACACAAGCTTACATGTAAACAACTGATTTTAGATAACCTAGACTCCAGTAATACAGAAAACAAAGTTGTAAAATAACAAAAAGAGAACCCTGAGCCCACTGAATTCTAAAAAGTAACTGATAAGCTATTACAAACATTCTTCTAGACATGTAAGGTTTTAATCTATGAAAGCATACCCAGAAAGGGCATGCATTTTAAATCAATAACACTTGAGTGCATGAGAAAAAAAACTTTATGAGGATACATTACACTTATTCACAGCAATTATAAAATTAGCAAACATGTAAGGGATGTGAAAGAAATTTATTTGTTATTATATTGAATTATAATGGCTTCACGTTTTTAAATGTGCAAATCTTCGTAGGTATAGGACACAGTTAAAAGTCTGTTGCAATGCAGACCCTCAGCAAAATGACAAACTTTGTCACTGTAAACATAAGCAGGGCTTTCTGGGGGGGAGGACGAAGCTTAGACACTTAAATCATCATGTGACTGAACATGTATCCAAAAACTGATTTCTATCACAATATAACATCTCAGTGCATATGGTAAAGTCTGGCTGTATGCTAGAAAATTCACTCTGTCCTCTGTCCCCTCATTCTACAAACCTGGGTACATGGTGGCAGCTTCTTGTGTCTTCACATCTGAAGGTTCTTGACTTTGTTCTAGAAACGTGACCAGGTATGGCTTAGAGAAGGCAAGACCTGTTTGTGGGAAAAGAGATCAAGACGGTTGCTGTGTTAGTCACCTGGGAAATAACATGTCTATTTCAGGATTGGGGGGAAAACGATATACCCAGCTTCATTAACTTCACTGCTCCCCACCCCCCCAAAAAAATCAATAAAAATAAAATCCCTAAAACTTAAAAGTATGGCTCATGTCTGTGACTTTCTAACATTACCACTAGAGTAAAGAAGACTTCTAAGAAACAGCCGGGTTTAAAAAACAAGAAGAAATAAAAAAGAAATAGTCTTAGTTACATTAACAATCTCCTCAATCCTTCCCTACATGCGGGTTCATGACCCTCATTGTTGGAAAGTACAAGCTCCCATGAGATGCTTTTATAAAAGGAATTTACTGTTGGCCTTGAATTAAGAACTCAATATGAGCCAGGCATGGTGGCAATGAATACCAGCATTTGGGAGGCAGAGGCAGGAGGATCTCTGAGTTTCAGGCCAGTCTGGTCTACAAGAGTTCTAGGAAGCAAGGACTACATAGAGAGACCCTGGCTCAAAAAACAAACAAACAAACAAAAAAATAACCACCACCAACAAAAACCCCACACATATACACAAAAAAGAATTCACTAAAGATTCACTCCTCACCCAGAAACACCAGGTTGCTGTAATTCTCCAACATCACATCCCTGTACAGATTCCACTGAGCAGGGCCCAGGCATTCCCACTCCTCTGCAGAGAAATCAATAGCCACATCCCTGAATGACAGCATTTCCTGAAATAAAGATAAACAAATAATAGATTATATTAATTAAAATCAATAACAGATACCAGCAGGCATCCTGTGCTTATAAATACATTCTTAGGAAGTATAGCAACAACACTTTATTAAAATTTAAAATGATTAGGTATCAATAACATTCTTTCATTTTTCCTTTGCCTGATTTCTGTGTCCATCTTTATCAGACATGTATTCATGTATTTACTATATTCGCACACAGCCTTTGAACTCTTGGCAACTTTAGCTTACACTGCTGAGTTCAAGAATTGTAACTTGTGATTCTAATTACTATTTTCCCTCATTTTTGATTTTCTTCTTTTTTTTTTTAGTGTTGTGTTGCTTTTTATCTCATTGCATAAAGTTCTCAAATGATTAATGACAGCAGTACATTATTTTTCTTTCTGTGGCTAAATAACAGAAAATCAGGGTGTGCTGTACTACTGTTACAGGTAGACCCTTCATTGTCTATCAGTTTTAGAGTGCTCATTTCCTCAGACACCAAATTTTTAAGTTTAAAATGTCCAAAGTCCTTAGACTTGGTGTGGTAGTGTGCGTCTTTAATCCCAGCACTTAAGAGGCAGAGGCAGGTGTATCTCTGAGTTCCAGAGATGTCAGGGCTATCTAGAGAGACCGTGTCTCATAAAGCAGAACAAAAACAAAACAAAAAAATTCTGTTTTCTAATCTGTAATATAAATATTACAAAATGGTTACTGATAGTCATCATTAGGGGCAACATTTACCATAAGCTTCTTCCTTCTATCCAACTGTATAATGGGTTCCCAATGCCTGCCTTTCCTGATGTCACCGACTAATGAGTAATTTTATTTTCAAACTTATTTCTCCAACTTCTGTAAGTTAAAATCGTTGAAACTCAACCTATGCCTGAGATCATGTGATACTTGTCTTTCTGTATATGAAATAATAATTTCCAGGCTCTTCCATATTGACCCAAATTACAGGATTTCATTGTTTTGTGTGACTGAACAGTTTCACACTGTAAACAAGTGCACCACAATTTCACTGTCAAAAATCAAGTAAATTGTAGAACTTAGCTTTCAGCCATGATTGGGTGGCCACAAAATCATAGGAAAGGGAACATAAAGTAAAATTCAAATAGTCATGCTGAAACAATATTAAAATCAGCTTTGTAACTGAAATGAGCAAAGGAAACTATTTAAAGAGTCAGAAAAACAAACCCAGTAAAATAATATTTGCACTTGCTGCAACATTAGTAAAAGCAAGAAGTAACCTCAGAAAAGCATGCAGAAGTATGTGCAGCTCTGACAAGAGGAAAATGTGCAATTGTGGAGAGCATGCATCATATGAGAATGGGACTTATGCTCATTTTAATGACACCACCGAGATATGCATTTAAGGACAAGAATGAGATAGTTATTGGTTTCTGTATTATTTCCACTTATGATTTCTTTTGACCTTTACTTTACAATTTTATTAATTTGACAACTCTCTGTCAATCATTTCCCTTTATCGTATGGATTCCATGTATGAAGCCAACTTTGTTGTTTAGGAAAAGCCATCTTGCTCTCCTTGCCACACACTACTCATGTGGACCAGAGCAAGGCATGTTTTGGAGAACAGCCTCCAATTTCCTGGTTCCTTTCTCAGGTTGTTAAGAGTAGAAAGACATTCAATTTCTTATAGCACATTTGAAGGTACTATAAATTCAAGCTCAAAATGAGTGGTCACTGGTATTCCCAAAACCCAAATATTAATAAGCATTATAAAGTATACAAATTAGAAACATGAACTAGATAAAAGAAAAATGAAACATTCCAAAGATGCTGTTAACACCCTACCTGTGTTAATGATCTAACAAATTCAGGCAATTAAACAAAGAGGTAGATAATATCAGCATATATTAAAAAATGGGAACTCAACCACACAATAAAATATGAAAAACACAAGGATAGAGCTGAAAGTGCCATAGCGAGTGGCAAACAGGAAAGGAGAGAACACTAGGAAGGGTCTGGAAGGAGGAAGCCTCAGCAAACAGGAGGCTGCCAGAAGTTAGAGCATGAAGAAAGACATTAAAATGCTGACGGCCTGTGACCCATGGTGCCATGGCACATCTGTTCTTGAATTCCACTCTTGCTTAGGCACAGCATTGCATTTGGTCCTAAACATACATACTGGCTCAAGGAGAAAATTAAGAGAAAAGACAGACAGAAAAAAAAAAACCCAAAAACCAACTTGAAGAGAGTGTAAAGGATTATGGAACACTACACACAGAATAAAGAAAAACGAGGGAACCAGAATGATGTCACATGTCTGTAATCTCAGTTCTTGAACGGTTTCTGTGTTCAAGACCAGCCTTATCTGAATAGAGAGCTCATGGCTAGCTTGTGATATGTGACAATGTTCCTCATAAAAAACCAAAAACACATTAAAAGAGAAAAATAATTTTAAGAAATGAGGTCTTACATCATTTGAGATAAGTGATGGACACCAACTAAGACTTTCACCAATCTCCAGTCTAGATAACACTAAAGAGAGTTACAGGAGGCTAAGCAAGTGGTGGAAACAAGAATTCTGAAAGGAACAGAACAGTGGCTCCTCATCCAGAAGGCATTTCTGTAAAGTCCTCACTAATAACTTAGCAGAACCAGTAGCTGGGGAAGCTGAGGAATTATATCTCACACATGGTGGATGGAAAAGAACAGGCATGAATTTATAAACAAAGCTTCCTAGCTGCTCCCTCACTATCTGGAGAGTGGAAAAGGCCACAGAACAACAGGATTGTCCCAGAGCCAGTGAAGAGAAATCTATGATGAGGGAAATTATCATGGTACTAAGGGATTTTAAAGAACCTCTTAATATAGTTACTGACTCGCAATATGCAGAAAGAGTTATCTTGCATATTGAAACCGCTGAATTTATACCAGATGATACAGAACTGACTTCATTGTTTATACAGGTACAAGACATGATCAGGAATAGGCTTTGCCCTATATACATAACACACATCCGATCCCATACGGGTCTGCCAGGTCCTCTAACACAAGGTAATGCAGAAATTGATCAATTATTGATTGAAAGTAGGCTGCAGGCCTCTAAATTTCATTAAAAAAACCACGTCAATAACAAAGGTTTAAAAAAAATTTTTCTATAACGTGACAACAAGCTAAGGAGATTATAAAGAGATGCCCTACTTGCTCTTTATATAACCAAACACCACTACCTGCAGGGACTAACCCAAAGGGTACTCAAAGAAATGAAATTTGACAGATGGATGTGTTCCACTTTACAGAATTTGGCAAATTAAAATATGTACACCACACCATTGACACTTATTCAGGTTTTCGGTGGGCAACTGCTTTAAGCTCATGGATATACCTGCACAAATAAAGACAGATAATGGTCCAGCTTATGTCTCTAAAAAAATAAAACGGTTTTTTGCTTATTATAATATTAAGCATGTTACAGGTATACCTCACAATCCTACAGGTCAAACAGTTATAGAAAGATCAAATCAAACTATAAAGGATATTTTAAACAAGCAAAAAGGGGTGAAAATGCCCCCCAAAATAGATTACATAATGCTTTATTAACCTTAAATTTTCTTAACACTAATAAAAAAGGGACAACGACAACAAAAAGACATTGGATAATAAAAAAGTCTGCTGAATTAAATCAACCGGTTTATTTCAAGGATGTGCTGACCTCGCATGGAAGCCAGGAGATGTGCTGCATTGGAAAAGGGGTTTTGCTCTTGTTTCCACAGGAAAAAAAAAAATTGTGGATTCCATCAAAATTAATAAAGGCTCAGTTTAAAGAGGAAAAACCTCTTAAAAAGAAGAAACAACAGCTCATCCACAATGATGATAATCATATAGGTGGTAAGAAAGGCATATAGGATGGGGGCAGGGTTCTGTTCTTATCTCTGCAGGATAACACTCATCTTCAAAAAATTCAAGGGACTGTGGATGTTTAAATACCAACAGATGAAAACAATTTACAACCCAATAAGGATCAACAAAAAAATCGAATAGGTTCCGTAAGTGAAAATATTCATAACATACTTTTAGAGGCATATAAACATACTTATAAATACATAGAGCTGGTTTTGGAGTTGGACTCTGGCTCAGTCCCTCTCTAATTCCAAGCCTGTTGTTAAGAGAAAACCCAGAGTTTCTGTCTCATGTCAAGAGCCATGATATGAAACAAAAGAAAAAAATAATTTATAAAACTTCTTTGCCTTCCTTCTTATCTATTTCTGTCTTTATTATACCTTTCATTAAATATATATATGTCTATATAAATAGTGCCTAAGTTTTCCTTAATAAACAATAAATTTCCCTACAGTAATCTTTAAAGTTTCTAGAAAGAAGATGGGGCCCCACAACAACAACTCCACCTGGTTACTATGACATCATGATACTGATAGAGCTAGTACAAGACCTGTTTGGATACCAACTACACAGGATGGTTCCAACTTGGTTAGCTTACATGGTGCACTTCTTTTACAACATTCTGGCCAGACCTCCACAAAATACTCAGAGACTATTTGCAATTTTACCAGGCCAAATTTAATCTGGTAATTTAATCATCATTTATTTTAACAGGATCCCCTAAAAAGAACATCTCCCCCATAACAGCTAAAAGTAACTTTAGAGGACAACGTCCCCTCTCCCAACAAAGTTTGCCCTCAGGTCTAGGGACATCATTTAGGGGTTGATTATGATTGGTATATGGTTGAGGGATGGGAGATGAATTTTATAGACTCAGGGATCTTAAAAAAAAAAAGAGGGATACTTGGATGATGGGATAATAGATTGTATTTGTGAGTTATTGTTTTTAAACAATTATATTGGTATAGATTTTTGTATATTGATACAAAGTTAAATTATATTGAATACTGTATACATGTATGCTTCTACCTCTGTTTAAAACATTGTTTATGTATTGATAGATATATTATCACCATACCACAATGTACATTACTACCTCCAATTAAGATACTTATACATTGTTTATATTTGAAGGTCATTGTCCTCATTTATTACACAGTTGTTTACTGTCTTAGTCTTTAATGTATTGAGAATTATAGATCAATAGTCATCTATGTTTGTTATATTTATAATTAGACTAATCAGGTTTTTTAGATACATAGAGATTATATTCAATATAGATAGATAATCTTCAACCTCTTCAAGGAGCTGTAAAAAAATGGCCTTTAATCTAATTTAGAGTTTCGTAGTTTCGTGGCAGTGAGAAACAATCGTTCCTGGCAACACCAATTTATTCCCAAGAGAATGTTGAGCACCAAAGACACTCCACCAGGAGCCTTTCTTCTTGACAGAACTGGCCTTTGGGTAAAGAAATGCCCATACCTCAACCACTAACAAAAATACAGAGTATCCATAAATGGATAAAATAAAACTGTCATATCCTACCAAGACAGGGTAAGATAGTTTTGAAAAGTTTCTTGCCTTTAAAAAATGGTATGTCAGTTACTTTAGGCCTTAGCCAAAGTTGATTGCCTCAACATTACAAATGAGACTTTGGGTGATTGCCCAGGTAGTCAGTTGTCTCTGTCACTTGTTGCACATTTTGGAAGTTTCTCAATTACACTTCCTGTCCACTCAATAAATATTATTTCCCTTCTCAGATCTCTGATGGAGTTAAAGATTAGATAATTGTAGTTACCTTCCTCACAATTTAGCCAAGCTTAATTTCAATACAATAGTTAGACTCCTTAAAATAATATGTTTAGTAAAACTTTTGTTATGTGTTCCTTGCTTAATATTGTTTATTGTTTGTAATTTTATATTTGGTATCTGTTCCTATTAGCTGTGTTGGGTTTGGATCGATCTTGTTTAGACAAAAGGGGGAGATGATGGGGGAAATTATCAACCAATCACATCCAGTTGGGGTGTGGCTACCTGAACCCCCAGATAGATAAACGGAGAGAACACAGGTGCGCTCGCTCTCTCCATGCAGTGTTCGTGGGACGGATAAGACTTCGGAGCTCCCACCCTTGTAGCGTGAGTCACCCCTCTTTTCAGTCATTAAAAATACCCGTTCTTCTTGAGCTGGCTTGGTTATTTATTGTGCCGACCTAATTCATCTACAAATCTATATATGGGAAAAGGTCTTCTAGCCAAATAGCAGAGGAAAACAGCAAAGAGAAGGCCAACAGATTCCTAAGTCACAGCAGAATGATGACAGATGGCTAATTGAAAAACCAGTCATTTGTTTATCTTTTTTCTGCATCTTCTTTTTTTTAAATTTTCATTATTTATTTATTTATTTATTGAGACAAGATCTAACTATGTAGTTCTGGATGGGTGTTATAGAACTTGTTCTGTAGATGAGTCTGGCTTTAAACTCACAGAGATCTGCCTGCCTCTGCCTCCCAAGCACTGGGATTAAAGGTGTATTGTAACATGAATTCTATTTGGTTTCAGTAATAAAAACCCAGAGTCAGATATAGGAGTTAATGCTGACAGATCAGAGAAGTGGAGCATCCAGCCACTAGTTCTTAAATACTACTGAATCCTCAGACCAAAGGGGTGATTCTGTCCCTATGAATCCTCAGACTGCATCTTAGCTCCTGTCTTCTCCTGCCGTATATCATTCCTCTCTCTGCCCAGCCATATCATTCCTGTCTCCACCTCCCTAGTGCTGGGATTAAAGGGATGTGATCCCAAGTGCTGGGATCACCTTTATGTGTTTCTCTTTTAGACAGATTCAATCTCATGTAGCCCAGTGTGGCCATGAACTCACAGAGATCCACCTGTCTCTGCCTCTGTCTCCCGTGTGCTGGGATTAAAGGTGTGTGCCACCACTGCCTGACCTCTACGGCTAACTAGTGGCTTAACTCTGCACTCTGATCTTCAGGCAAGTTTCATTGGTTAAAATCACAAACAAAATCACTACAGTGTGTGCCACCTGACCCAGTCATTTCTTAAGAAAAGAAAATGAGACTCTATTGAAAGCATCTCTACAAGTAAGAGGTAAGAAGCTCATCCTCCACTGTTCTTTACCTATGAGATGGCCACCAGCCAGAAGGTGAAGTTTAGTTTTCCTTCTTTTGAATGGAGGCTGGTCCTAGATGCAAGTCTAGATCAGCAGAATGAGCAGGCAGAAGTGATAAGAACTCTTGCATATCATGTGTGTCCCTCAGAGATACTCTGACATAGAAACCTAACAATCTTCAGTACCAAGAGCTTATGGGGAAGTCAAAGCTGTATGTAAAGCAAGGGGTGGACTCCCAATTATCTTTTAGCTACTAGTGATTCCATTTTTGGACATAGAATGTTTATGGATTAGAGAACATGCTACCTTAATAACACACCAGGAGTACGATAAAGTAGCCAACCCAGAGGTCTCCGGTCAGCTCATGACTCCCACATATCTGAAATGCAGCTACCATTAATTCTTGTTTTCACTTAACACATTCTGCAATACTATGACTCAGAGTGTATATTTGGAACACTGAAAATGGTATGGAAGACCATAGCTAATGTCTTTATTTGAAACATGGAATGCATATTTAGACAACATACAAGTATCTAAAGAAGTAACACATGCTTTATTATGTATGTTCAATATGCAAATGTAACAATAACTTTAAATATTCAGTACATTGTTACTCCTTGTTTCTAATGAAATACTAAGTGCAGCCCATCCTGAAAACAGTTGGGGGTTCATACTCTCATCCATCTGATTTATTTTATGTAGCTAATTCAAAGAAGATAATAATTGCATGTCTTTTGCCAGACAATGTGACATGTACTTTTACTTTTCAACTCAAACTATGTCACTGCATTTGAAAACAACTATGGATGGACTCAAGGACAGAAATATTTATAAACTCAAAAGAGAAAATGATGAAAATCTGTGCTTCTCATTTTCATTACTTGCATATATTTGTCTCCTATTCAAATCTACATAAATAACTTCTGTATCTTCTCTTCATAGTCTCCAACATATGTCACATACATCACCAGAAAATGAACTGCCATCATCCTGCAAACTTTCCCTTTTCAGTTTTCCAAGCACGACACATCTAACACAACTCACTGTTTCCAAAATGAGCAACTCCTTATAACTCTTTCCCTCATGCCATTATTCATACAAACACTAGAATACAAAGAGAAGGGCCTGTAAGGAAAGGACGCTGACATAAATTCACAGACTTATGAACACCTGATCTTTGACAAAGAAGCTAACATTATACAATGGAAAAAAATGGAGCACTACTCAGTGGTAAAAAAACAATGACATTGAAATTTGCAGGCAAAAGGATGAAACTAGAAAAAAAAAAAACCATCCTGAGTGAGGTAACCTAGATTCAGAAAGACAAACATGGTGTGTACTCACTCATAGGTAGATATTAGACATAAAGCAAAGGATAATCAGCCTACAGTAAACAACCCCAGAGAAGACAGGAAACAAGGAGAACTCATCAAGACAGACAGACATGGATTCCCAGGAAGGGGAAGCAGACAAGATCTCCTTAGGAAATTGTCAGCATGTGGGGGCAGGGAAGGGTGGTAGGGAAGTGGGGATGGGAGAAGGGAGAAGGAGAGCATGAGGGATTGGGAAGGTCGGGTTGGGGGAAGGACAGAGAGGGAGAGCAAGGAAAGAGGTACGTGGAAAGAGGGAGCCATTATGAGGTTAGCAAGAAACCAGGCACTAAGGAAATTCACAGGAATCTACAAGGATGACCCCAGCTAAGAATCTAAGCAATAGTGGAGAGGGTCCTAAAATGCCCTTCTCCTATAATCAGATTGATGACTACCTTAATTTTCATCCAGTATCTGATGGAAGCAGATGCAGAGATCCACAGTTAAGCACTGGGCTGAACTCCTGGAGTCCAGTCACAGAGAGGGAGGAGTGATAATATGAGCAATGGGGTCAAGACCATGATGGGGACACCCACAGAAAACAGCTGACCCAAGCTAGTGGGTTTGGCAACTGGAGAACCAGCATAAGACCAAACTAGGCCCTCTGAATGTGGGTGACAGCGGTGTGGTTTGGGCAGTTTGGGCAGCCACTAGCAATGGAAACAGTATTTATCCCTAGCATGAAGTGGATTTTTAGAGCCCATTCCCTTTGGAGAGATATCTTCTCAGCCTAGATACAGGGGGAGGGCCTTGGTCCTGCCTCAAGTGATAGGACAGACTTTGTTGACTCCCCATGGGAGGCCTCACCCTCTCTGAGAAGAGGATGGAAGTTGGGGTGGGGAGAAAACAGAGGGAGGAGGAGGACAGGGAGAGGGACCAGGGATTGGTAGGTAAAATTAGATCGTTCTTAAAATAAAAAAAGTTTAATGTGTTTTTAAAATACCTTGTTTCTTTTGTTTTTGTCTTCTTTTTTTTTTTTTTTTTTTTGAGACAGGGTTTCTCTGTGTAGCCCTGGCTGTCCTGGAACTCGCTCTGTAGACCAGGCTGGCCTCAAACTTAGGGATCCACCTCCTTCTGCCTCCCAGAAGCTGGGATTAAAGGCATGTGCCACCATTGCCTGGCTAAGAAATGCTTCATCTCAGTAGGTTTTAGTGCCATAAGCCAATCTATAGCACATAAACACTTGGTATTTTTGAAGTGTGAGAAAATAGGAAGCAGTACAAAAGATAGGGTGTGGAGTCTACAGGACCCTGAGTAAACCACAATTCTTCAAATTCATCGTTTACTTTTTGACACAGTATAAATACTTTGGCAAATCCTCCCAGAAGAACTGTTTACGGAGAAGCATGGAACCCAGACACCACAATCAGTGGCAGAATCAGTGTCAGAGAGTTTAGACAAGGACAGAAGAAAAGTGTATGGTTAGAGGGCAAAGTAAACAGACTGTTGTGTACGAGGGCCAATTCTCCTTCCCAGAGAAAGTCGAGCACCTACATCCCTTTGCTAGCAATTCCTAGATACACTTCTACCCTCACATCAACTCATCTCGCAATTCTGAAAAGGAGTCCAAACCAATGACATCATAATCCCGACGGATTGGATGAGGTATTATTCTCTAGTATTTTCCACTCTACAGTGTAGGACAAGTAATTTGTTTTGCAAAACTTGAGTCTCTCCCTTTAGGGGATTACTCTGGCTGTACATAGGAGTGCCAGTCTCAGGAGTCAGGTCACAGTGGTGACCATGAAGGAATTCTATTGTAAACAGCAGTTCATAAGTCTAACAATCTATCCCAAAGACAACAAGATTAACATCCTATACGTCAACCTCCCTCGCAAAACTCTCCTTCCTGGGAAACTTTTAAACTATCAACTCTAACAGTAGTAGGCCGAGTATAGGATACTGGAGGGGGCTATACCTCCATTTGCTGCCGGCGTCCTGAGAAAAACTGACAACAGCCGGGTGTGTGTCAGTTAGTACCAGAACGCGACCATGGCTCATCTGGAATGTGTGCGCCCACCAGCACCTCCAGATGCAGGCTCTCAGCCGACCCTGCCCGAGCAATCCTGGATTTTCCACACTTCCCAATTCCTTCCCCACCGAGCCGGCCCTCATCACAGAAGCTCAGGGTGGACGCTAGCAGCCGCCCCCGGCTCGCGGACGTCCTCGGCCAGCACCGCCCGCCCCCCGATGCCCAGCCCCGCCAGGCGTCCGGTCCTTCCCTCCCCCGCTCCCTCCGAGCCGGACCCGCCCACCCCGCACCATCGCTCCGACCTGCGGAGGTGCGCGGCACCCTGGACCAACCTCCATGTCCGAGACGCAACCCGAGCGCCGAGCAGGACCGGAGAATCGCCCAACTTTGCGAGAAGACGCGCTTACTGCAGACGCAATGCGGAAGTGACCGTTCCACAATGGCTCCTGGCGAAGCGGGACAGCGGAAGACTACGTTTCCCACAAGTCCGCGCGACGACCTAGGCGCCCGGAACCCAGGCTGCGGGTTTGCGTGTTTCCTTCGTTTCTTTTCCTCTCCGAGAGTGAGGAGCGGAGGAAGCCAGGAGCAGCTACGCTGGGTCAGCCACAGGGAGGCAGGCTGTTTTTAAAATCCCGGATTCACTGCAGGAGATGTTTGCATGTGAGTCGGGCCTTTGACAGTAAAGTTTATTAGGTTTGCGACTCACTGCTGGTCAGTATGTTGCGATTCAAAATTACAAGTCGACTTATGGAATCTTCCATGTGTAAAGTTCACATCGACTCCATTTTACTTTAAAATAGCTCAGCAAAAAACTATATGGAAATGACCACCATCTCTTTAAGATGATTTCTGAAACCAGCCCTACGTGCCCCCTCCCTCCCGCGCCTGCCCTGCGGTCGTGGCTGCTCAGGAGACAAAAGGACTCCAAATCAAAGGCTAACCTGGGCCAACTAAGAGACCCTATCTCCAAGTGCAGAAAGGGCTAGGGAGCCTGGGATGAAGGAGTCCTTGCGTATAAACACACTATGGTAAACAACCCTGTTTCTCTATAGTAAAATAAACTGTGTGCCACAGCTGGAGGAGGAGTGCTGTGGGATGCCTTAGTGTAAACATACAGTGTAGTTCATGGGTCAGGGGACACAAAGATGATTTAAAACCATAGAACAAAGTCAAAAGTCCAGCTCTCTGGCGTTTACATGAAAAGAATTCTCAGAATCCACGGAAGAATCTTTCCTGTGTCCACAACCACTATCACCACCACCACCACACCTTCCCTCCTCCCAGTGTGCTGACTCCTGGCCCATCATCTTCTGTTGTAGAATTTATCTCTACAATAGGTTTTATGTTTCTTCTGTCTTCTCTCATACCGAAATTCTTAATATGTGACAGTATTTTAAAGGTCAAGGCTATCTGCCTTGAAATTCCGTCAGTTCCTTGGGACATAGAGATGATTCTTGAATACAAAGATATCTGAAATAAGTTTATAGTAATAGAAAAATGAACTCACCGAAAGAAAGCTAGATTTACACCATTGGGACCTCCTATGTCTTAAGAATATTTCTTTCTGTACTGATCATGTCTGAGACCAAAGTATAAACCTCTATAGAATGAAGAGTCTATACTCAAGTAATAAACACTGATTCATAAGGAAGCTATATCCCATCTGAGACAGTGGTAGAAGAAAAAAGTCACACAGTTATTTTTATTTATCACCATAAGAAATGTGTGTCCTCTTCCCGGCAATGATTAAGCATGAGTTTTTAATAACTATTTGGTAACAGAAATGACAATTTTTCTATAGTATTAGATACAGGAGAATGAATAATATAGCCCCAGTTGTAGAAATGAATTGAGTGTGGAAAGGAGACTGTAAGTTAGAAGTTACAAGGTTTAGGAATGATTAGTGTACTCCTACAGGCTCTTAATAAAGAAAACACATAGCTAGGTACTGGGTATTTGGTCCTTCTTGCTTTGCATTTTGCAAGAGTACAGACAGCTTCTACAGATAACACCCATCTCCATCACTCAAATGACCACTTTCTGAGATAATTGTTCATCCAGCATATCTAGCAGGCATTTTCACTTAGCTGTACTGACCACATGTGCATAGAAATAGGAGACATACCTTGCAAGAGCTAAGTCATGTTTTATGTCGAGTTAGACTGGAAAATATGTCAGAAACTATTAAGTGAAATAATTCAACAGATATACCTTAATTATGAAGAACTATAACCATTTTTGTATTTGAGGCAAAGTTTGCATATAGCCCAGGTGCAGCTTAGTCTCTGTGTAGCTGAAAATCCTGTATTCCTGAAATCCCTGCTTCTAATTGCTAATTGTTGGGTCATGAACCAGCAACACCATACCTGGATATCATAACTTTCTTTATTTTTAACTTTTCTTGTTGTTTTCATAAAGTATCTGAGAAGATCCTTGAGGAAGGAAAAGTTTCATTTTATCTCACAATTTGAAGGTAGCATCCATTTTGGCAGGAAATGCCTGGAAGGACGATGTAAAGCGGCAGCAACTTTCCATCTCCCGCTCCTCCAAAACCTAGAGAGATATGGACACTGATGCTCACACATATCAAAACTTAGCCAGTTTCTGTGAATCTGGATATCATAGAGTTTACAGAGAGATGTCATTTTACTGTGAAGGCAGAATCAGAGCAGAGAGAAGGTCCCTGAAGTGCTCATATCCAGATGCTGAGGGTGATGCATGCCTGCTTCTGTGGAAATGCAGGGAAGAGAAAGGAGATGACTCCCTGGAGATGATACGGGACCAGACTCACCCTGTGACTTCAGCTTAGGCTTGCCTTGAGTACAAAAGAGGAATGATTAACAGTAGCCTTTGGCTCTCAGGGTTTTACACCAGAATGAATTCGTTGGTGTTGCTTAATGTTTGAGGGATTCAACATGTGTTGCCACATTCTTCACACTTTTAGGAATCTCTTCAGAATGAATAATTTGATGTTGTCTAAGTAATAAAGGATAGTTAAAAAAAACTAGCCCATTCTTCACATTTGTAGTACCTTTTCCCTACAAAATGAATTTTCTGGTGTATGGAAAGTATTGAGCAAGTCTAAAGGCCTTAACCCATTCTTCACACTTGTAAGAGTTATGTCTTGAATGAATCACCTGGTATTGAATATTGAGTGAATTCCAATCAAAGGCCTTGCCACATTTTTTATATTTATATGGTTTTGTACCTAATGAGTAAAAGTTGAAATGAAAGCCAGGCAATATTATTTGTATTTATAAAGCTTATCTATAGTACAGACTACTATAATTATATCAGCAAGTAAGAAACTACATTTCCACAGTTATATTCACTACAGTGAAATTCAAAAATTCTAAAGTTAAATGGCTAAGAAAGCTGTAGTACTGATAATAATAGAAACTCTTAAGGACATAAAGCTAAAACAAATAAGTCCATTAACCAAATATAAAATATATGATGAGATATACATAAAAATGAAGTATCTCCACAAGTTACCTTTCTGTTGCTGTAATAAAATACCATGACCAAAGGCTGGAGTTATTTCTCAGAAGTGTAAATGTTAACTCAATTTGTGAAATAACCAGGCCGGCTTGAAGATAAATAATTATATTTTACTTATTACAAGGAGAAACTCACGCCATGAGAATGGGAAGTCTAAGCTCCGCTGTGTCCTGTGTGAATCACCCAGAAAGAGCGAGCACCTGGCCCGTCCCAGTTTTTCTGCCTGGGCTCCAGGTAGCCATGCCTTAATTAGGTTCCACTTCTTAGAGGTGATTGGTTAACAAAGCTTCCCCCATCACCTCACACTTTTGTCTAAACAAGGTCGATCCAAACCCAATACAACTATATACAATAGGAACAGATACCAAATACAAAATTATAAATAATATAAGCAATATTAAGCAAGGAACACATAACAAACATTCTATTGCATCGGAAATAAGCTTGGCTAAATCATGAGGAATGTAACTATGACTATTTAATCTTCAACCCCATCGAAAATCTGAGAGGGGAAACAATATTACTTGAGTAAGCAGGAAGTACAATCAAGCAACTTCCCAAATGTGCAACAAATGACAGAGACAACTGGCTACCTGGGCAATCACCCAAAGTCTCATATTGCAACATTGAAGCGACCAACTTTGGCTAAGGCCTAAAATGACTGACAGACCATTTTCAAAGGCAAGAAACTTTTCAAAACAATCTTACCCTTTCTTGGCAGGATTTGACAATCTTGTTTTATCCATTTCTGAATACTATGTATCTTGTCAGTGGTTGAGGTATGGGCATTTCTTTGCCCAAAGGACAGTTCTGCCAAGAAGAAAACAAGCTCCAGGTAGAGTCTCTTTGGTGCTCAACATTCTCTCAGGAAAAGATCGGTGCTGCCAGGAGCAATTATGTCTCACTTCAACAGAACAGGACTCTAAGTTATTTAAATGCCATATTCTACAGCTCTTTGAAGTGGTTGAAGATTATCTATCTATGCAGAATATAATCTCTATGTATCTAAAGAACCTGATTAGTCTAACTATAAGTATGACAAACATAGATGACTATTGATCTATAATTCTTAATACCTATATAACTTAAAGACTAAGACAAGAAACAAATGTGCAATAAATGAGGATAATGACCTCCAGATGTAAACAATGTATAAGTATCTTGATCAGAGGTAGAAATGTACACTGCAATATTGTAAATATATATCAATATATAAAAAATATATTAAATGGGTAGAAGCATGAATGCATACAATATTCAATATAATTTAACTTTGTATCAATATATAGGAATCTATACCAATGTAATTGTCTATAAATAATAACTCACAAGTATTCACTCTATTACTCACTATTATTGTTAATGTAAGTTCATACCAATCTATTATCCCATCCAATTTCCCCTTTTTTTTTCCAAAGAGATCCCTCAGTCTATAAAATTCTTCCCCCAACCCTCAACCATATTCCAATTATAATCAACCCCTAAATGAAGTCCCTAACCCTGAGGACAAACTTTGTTGGCAGAGGGGACGTTGTCTTCTAGAATTACTTCGAGCTGTCATGGGGGTGACGTTCTTTCTATGGGATCCTGTGAAAGTAAAATGATGGTTAAGTTCCAGGATTAATGTCTGGTATGATTGCAAATAGTCTCTGAGTATTTTGTGGAGGTCTGTCCAGAAGCTTCCCCCATCACAGAAGCTAAGAACACTTGTTTTTATAGAGAATCTGGGTTCTATTCCCAGCACCCACATGATGGCTCACAACTGCCCATAATTCTGGTTCCAGAATATCTGATATTGTTTTCTAACCCCTGCAGGAACCAGGCACACACAAGGTTCACACATGTACATGCAGGTATAATATTCATCTGTAAATTAAAAAAATAAATCTTTTTGATGGGCAAGTGTTCTTTTTGAGGCAAGAACACTCAAGCTTACCAGGGCTTCTGGCTCCAAAGGCATTAGAGCCCATCATGGAGAAGAGGTATGACGGACGACAAGTAGCAGATATGGTGATGGAGCAGAAGCTGAGGGCTCACATAGTGAATGCAAGCCATAAAGCAAAGGAACAAACCAGCAATGGTAGGATACCTACCTCTGAAAGCCTGGTCGATGTTACTTTCTCCAGCAGGGTCACACCTCATAAAGCTACCCAGATAGCACCAGCAACCGGAAACTAAGTGTGAAAATACAGGAGCCCATGGGGGCATTCTCATTTGAACAACTACATTAGTGAAATGTGGATACCTAGTGATTGTGTCAGATGGAACTGACATAGGGACACATGAATTTACCCTAAGAACTTTAGATTCAGAAGATTTGCTGCATAGCAACTATAATTTTGGTAACACTATTACATAATACATTTCAAGGATTTACAACAGTATTTTATATTACATTTTCTGGACAGGAAAATAAATACTAATAGATATCTAATTTTGAAAGCAGTTCAGGTTCATGTATAAAAAATGAGAATTTTGCTGAAGGAAACATATCTCCCAAAATAGATACTAAATCTTGCCTACTTTATAAGAACATTCATTCACAAATTAACATAAAACCAGAATACCAAAAGTTAGACAAAATATACAATGGATGGAAATATGAGACAGGTTCTTATACATGAAAGGAAAGCACAAGCTCCTGTGGGCTGTTGTTCAAAGGGAGATAGTCACATGTTGACAGTGAATTATCAATTCATTGTGAAAGTGATTCTCACCCAGGAGCACAAGGTTTCTGAAATTCTCCGGAAGTGTTTATCTGATCATTCTTTATCAATAAAAACTCAGGAATAAGATATTGGGGTAAGAATCTGAATGATCAGAGAAGGAATAGAGAAATGACTAGTGACCTCCTCTCTCTGTCTCTCTCTGGTTCCTCAATCCAAAAAGCCCAAGACCCTCTCTAAGCCCTGCCCTACTACTTCCTGTCTACTTATCTGTCCTTAGTCCTCATCACCTCTATGGTTAATTTTGGTCAGCTAGTAGCTAGCTCCACATTCTGATACACAACAAATTTTATTGGCAGTCTTGGGAGTGTCAGAATCCAGTCAAAATGTCAAACAACATTACCCCCTTTATCTAATAAAAAGAAGGTTTAACTTGGACACAAAAAAATTATATAAGCTAAAAAGCAACTAATAGTCTTAAATATTACACTGGTTTGGATTTTTGCATATTGATACAAATTTAAGGTTATTTTTTGTTATACTGTGTATATGTTCCTATTTTTGTTTAAGATATTGTACCTATGCATTTAAGATATTGTACCTATGCATTTTAAAAGGTTTTGTGGAATTTTACTCTTTGAAACTGTTTAGGATATTAAAGAAACACAGGTTAGTAGTTAGTCATCTATAACAATTAGAATTATAGACATGTTAGGTATGTTTTCAAGGTCATACAGAGATATATTTCAGATAGACATGTAATCTTCAACACTTCACAGACCTCCAGAATATGGCATTTAAGATGATTAATAACCTGAGGTTTTTATGACAATGAGACATGTCTGCTGCTGACCACAACAGTTTACTTCAGAGAAGATGAAGGGCATCAAAGAAATCCATAGGGAGTTTGCTTTCATTGTAGAAAGGTTAGCCACTGGTCAAAGAAACTGTTCTTGTCTTGATTGCTGACAGTATGGTGTACAAACTGGACAAGCAAGACACAAGGAAAAAAACTGTCAAACTTTGCCAAAACAAGGTGAGACAGACCTCCAAAATTCCTGCTTCATGGAATAATCTTTCTGATAGTATACACCCGAAGGCCAAAAAATTGGACATCCCAACATTGCAGAGGAATTTTGGTTGACTGTCCCGACAGCCCCATGTCTATGTCATTTGTATAATTTTGTAAGTGTCTTGCACTGTACTTTCTGTTTACTTAGGTAATATTATATCTTTCTGGGGTCCTTGATAAGTTCAAGCTTATACAATTAGTTATACTTTTTCTTATTTATGATAGAAGGTAAATTAGCTACAAAAATTTGGACTCACCAAGTTAGGATTCATATAGAATATTTTTTCAGAACTTGCCAAATACAAATGGGTTGGATATTATAATCAAGTCCTACTTGATAGTTTTTCTTGTTGTATGTAGTCTTACTCTGTCAAAATTAAAACCTTTCTTATTTAGACAAAAAGGGGGGAAATGTGGAATAATCTTTTTACACTGGAGATGTGTCACTGTTACTTGTTTAATAAAAAGTGGAATGGCAAATAGCTAGACAGGATTTCCAGGCACAGAAAACAAGGGAAGAAGATGAATGGAGATGCCGGGAATTGCCAGCAACACAGAACAAACACAGAACAAGCAGTATGGGCATTACAAAGTAAAGGTAACCTAACCATGTAAAGGAATATGTGTGTGTGTGTGTGTGTGTGTGTGTGTGTGTGTGTGTGTGTGTGTGTAACCCATATAGATACGGGTTAATTTAAATAATAAGAGAAAGGTAGAAAGAAACCTAAGTTATCAGCTGAGCTTTCATAATTAATATTAAGTTACAGTATGGTTATTTGGGATATGGCAGGAAGAATAAAGACTTGCTATATTCTCAAACATCAAATCCTTATATAAATTACATTGAGTAGGGTCAGGCATTCACTCATCTGGTGAGAAATCAATGACCATATTCCTGAATGAAAGCATTTCAGGCAATAGAGATGAATGAATAAATACTATACATAATTATTAAAACCATCAATAATAACATAAACACCAGCAGGCATCTTGTGCCTGTCAGTATGAATTTTACTGAGAATGAAAAATAGAGCTAAAAGTACTGACATAGTCGAGTGATATTATTTAAATACATCTGATGTGGTCACATGATATCATATTGAACCAATTTTCACTGAAAGAGAATGACAGATCCAATAAGCTCATAAGTTTATATGACTTTTAATAAACTTATAAGATAAAATGAATGCATTCATAGGAAAACATGTATTTAGTGTCGTGTCCTTATGCACCATTATACATTCCTCAGTTCATAAGGAAATAGGCACTTCTCAACACCATGTGCACGGTCTCAAATGAAAAAAAAATGAACAAGCAGATTCTGATACAATAGCCATGTCGTGCAAACACCAAATCCTAAAGCTTTCAATATGGGTCATCTGGGACTCCAAATGTCTGGCCCACCCCAACCATCTATGCCTGCTACCCAGAGCAACACTGTCAAATTTGTTGGACAGCTCCTTATAAAAATTGTTGTTAGTGGATAGCTTAAGGTTCTGGCATTAATATCCAAGTATTTCTGATGCAAGTTAAGTTTTATCGTTTTGTGAACTCTGTGGAAGGAATCTAAACATGACCTGAATTACTGGATTCAAAAGCTCTCTGTAAACAAGCAAAAGTCTATGAGCCATTGAGGTTATGTCTTAAAGCTGACAAAGTCAATACCATGTAGACAATGTTGCCACATTCTGATCCCATTTTTGGATGGTGATGGATCCCAGGACCACATTTCAGTCATCCCTGCATGTTGGCCCTGGGGAATCATTTTTCTAGTAGAATGTTTTGAAACAGAAAACCCCTTAAGTGGTATTCTTCGCTTAGGCTCCCTTCTTTAAAATGAATTTGCCGTTACACAACATAGAACATTCCATAATGTGGACCTCACATCATATTTCCTATCTTCCCAATAGGGAGTGGCCAGGTTTCCCTTTTCTTATAAGTGATGCCATGGTGTCCCTTCACAGCAATAAAAAGCCTAAGACAGAAGTTGGTACCGGAAGTGTTGTATTGTTGTGATAGACCTGGCAATGTGTTTGTTTGTGGGAATTTGAACTTTGGTACTTTGGGTTTGGAAAGCAATAGAAAGATTTGTATACTATTTAATGGGCCATACTAGTAGGAGCATGGAAAACAGAGGTGCTAAGAGTTACTTAAACTGTCGTGGGCTCATTCAGGATGTTTCAGAAGAGAAATATTTTAGTATGTTGCCTAGAGATTATTCTTGTGATATTTTGATGAAGAAAGTAGCTGCCTTTTGCCCTTGTCTGAAGAGTCTCCCTGAGGCTAAAATAAAGGGTTTTGGACTAAATTCATTGGCAGATGAAATCTCAAAACAGCCTAGTATAGATGCTGTAGTGTGGTTACTAGTGTTCCTGCTCATAAAGATTTATAATGTAAAGGAGAAAGCTGAGCAGTATTAATTACAACATACAAATTTTGAGGAGAAAATGAGCACCAGGAAGTGGAATGAAGATAAATCCTGTATTCAAGGAAAGAAATAGTTTAAGATATGGAATAAAAGGAGTGTTGACCTTAGGGCAAGATCCCACCCAGCTAAGTTTCCAACTTATGAAAAAACTAAGGAAAAACTTAGAGCCAGTGTGGTGGTGCAAACCTTTAATCCTAGCACTGTGAAGGCAGAGACTGGCAGATCTCTGAGTCTGATGCCAGCCTGGACTACAGAGCAAGTGGCAGTCAAGCTTAGGCAGTGGAAGACAGAAAGTTGCTAAAGATGTAATTGAATGAGGGAGGCATGTTCTAGCCTTAGTAAGCAGCACAACTTGGCAGGTTTGGCCATGTGGTTCTGGCATTAGAATAAAGAATAGAAGAAATGGGTTATGGAATTTGCCTCCACACCTAAAGAAAGCTGATGAGGCCATGCACGAGTCCAGAGTGTTCCTGAATGGAGGCCTAGATGAGAGGCCATTGAGTGAAACTGTGAATTTGCAGCCTGGATTGCCTTGGAGAACCCAAGATGTTAGAAATGTCAGAGTCATGGAATACCTAATGAGGAGAACTGCTAACAGGGAGTAGACCCAGCCCACGAGAGGGAAGTGTGTTGCAGTCAACAAAGCTGAATATGTTAGAGGGCTGAAGAGTACTTTGACATCAGACATGGAGATGCAGAATTTGGAGTTTGCCCACCTGGTTTTGGTCTTGCTTTGGGATAGTATTTCCTCAATATGCTCCTTCCCTAAGTTTTTGAATACTAATGTGTAATGAGTATTTCTCTCTCACCAAACAGCTCCGAAATAATGAAAGAGACTTCTTATTAATTATGAAAGTCAGCATATAGTTTAGGCTTGATCTTAACTAGCTCATCAAACTTAAATTAACACATATTTTTATTAATCTATTTTCTACCATATGGTTTTTACATCTGACCCATTCAGTTTCTAACTCATTCTGTATCTGGATGGCTTCTCTGCTTCTCTTCTTCCCAGAGTCCTCTCTGTGTCTGAAAATCCCACTTATATGTCGTGCTTAGCTATTGATCATTTAGTTCTCTATTAAATCATTAAACCAATTAGAAGGTGTCTTTAGCAAAGACACCTTCATGGTGTACAAAATGATTATTCCACAACAGTAATTTATATCTTGTGAATTATATGTTAGAAGTATGTGATCTGTGTTCTGATTTTGATTTTTTAGAGGATTATAGTAAAGAGATTGCATGAATCTCAGAAGAGATTTTGAACTTTGGACTTGAAACATTGTTGAGATTGGGATAGACTATGGGGACTTTTGACAGTGGACTAAATACATTTTGCATCATGATATTGTTAGAAGCTTATGGGGCCAGGGAATAGAATATGGTAGTTTGAATGTAATTAGGTCCTATAATCTGTGGTACTATTAGGAGGTACAGTGCAGGAGAATTGTCTGTATTCTGTCAATCATGATTTAAATAAATGCTGATTGGCCATTAGCCAGGATGTATGGGTGGGACAACCAGACAGGAAGTAGAGGCAGAGCAAGGAGGATAGAATTCTGGGAAGCAGGAAGCTCTCTTGGCCGACCTGCCTGAACCACCAAAGAAGCAGGATGTGACCTGCCCCGCTGAGAAAGGTACTGAGCCATGTGGCTGACATAGATAAGAATAATGGGCTATGTAAGTTACAAGAGCTAATAAGAAGCCTGAGCTAATGAGCCAATCAGTTTATAACCTAATATAGACCTCTCTGCATGATTTTCTTTGGGGCCAAACAGCTGTGGGAACCAGATGGGATGGAGGCCCCAACTAGCAAGCGGCCCTCATGCTACAGAGATATGGCTTTATTGGAGTAGATATGATCTTGTTGGAGGATCTGGTCACTGTGGGAGTGTGCTTTCATGTCTGTTTGTTTGAGCTTCACTCAGTGACTGTCATTTGACTTCCTGCCTGTAAGATGTAGGACTCTCAGCTGTTTTCCCAGTATCATGTTTGCCTGCCTGCTGCTGTGTTCTACATCCTGATAATAATGGATTGAACCTCTGAAAATGAAAGAAAGCCCCCTAAATTAAATGTTTTTCTTATAAGAGATACTGTGGTAATGGTAAATGGTTTTCTCAGAAGAAAACCCCTGAGACACATGCTATACAATCAGTTAAAACTTCCCCAGATACATTATGGGAACTTAATTACTGCACTGTTTACAATGAGACATGTCATCTGATAGCATGCACAGTTTTATACTGTGCCTGAATAATACTGTGCTAGAATAGGGGCTCTAATGGCACACTTTGCAAGGTTGATGACTGAATTTCATTATGACTAACCATTATTTCCAAATAGCTACTTAAAATTGAAATTAAGGTTGCATTATCCATTTATGCATATGGGAAACATTTACCCTTCTCACTTACAGAACCTGTGTCTTCTGGCTCTTGTTCTTCCTCTATGTCTATTCATTTCATGGTTCTACATCATTCCCCTGCATCATATTTTGATATCCTTGGGTCTGTTCCATGTATGGAATTACATGTGTTTTCATGACCATGGACAGTATTTGAGCATCCTATGTTAAGAAAAGAAGATAAGATTTAGAAGAATCATTCTGCCATGATGGCCAACAAATGCCAGCGATGGTGAATACATTTCACCTGGCATGTGATAAATATATTTGTTTCTGCCTCAATTATTATCAGAGTATAAGTACACTGGGTTCTATACATTCTTACAAGTCGAGACATGTTCCTTTTCTTTCCATTACTTTCCACATACCATGGCTTACCTTGTTTGTCAGCTTGACTGGATATGGAACCAAGTAATAGTTGCATTTTAGATTAAATGGATTCAATAATCTACCTTTTTATTCTATCATTTCTATATTCTCCTCTTTTCCCTTCAGAGAGAGATCCCTGACTCTGATCTTCTTTGTTCAGTTCTTTTCTTAAAGCATTAGCAATAACAACTTGAAACCAACCCCCCCCAAGCAAGGACAAACATCTATATCCCACCAAATGACCGAAACCTACCCACCCTACCTCTTGGGAATTTGGGCATCATATTCTTCAAATTACTTTCTGCTGTCTGGAGGTGAAGGAATCTTCAGGGGACCCTAAGAAAATTGAGATAATGATCAAGTCCTAGTAGAGATAGCTGTACTGTTTTTTTCTTTAGTCTCTGTGTGATGAAAAAGTTTAGAACTTATCTGAAGTCTTGACTGGATAGACTTTAACGCTGGCCCATCTTAGCTAAGAGCTTTGAAATTGTTCTGGGTGCAGCATCTTGTAGAACCTGCAACAGAGACATTCTGAGAGGCTGGATCACTTGGACCACCTGTCTTCATTGGTGTCTGGTCCTGAAAACATAAACTTTTAAAGATTATATGTATAATATGTATATATATCTGTATTAACACAAATATGGAATGTGAGGTGTGCACAAGTCAGTTAAAGGTGATATTTTTGTTTTGCTTGAGCAGGTAAAAGCCATCTGTTAACTTTATAAACTTGTTTGGACTGTATAACCAAACCTCTATCCATGCCATATGAAATGATGGCATGTAATAATAAATTATGAACACTCTGTAGCCTACAAGATTTATCATGTCTCATTTTGTCTCAGAGCTATTCTCATAGTAGAGGGATCAGCATATATGTTACCTGTCATTTAGTCTTTCTTGGTTTAGTTTTTCATATCTGTAGCCCAGATTTTCAGGTCTCCCCCAGTCAAATCTAATCTTCCTTAATTCTGAAGAGAACTATTACTTTTTGTTTCCTGTGGAAACAAAGGTATAACCTTTTCCCTAATGCAACATATTTTCTGAGTTCCATTTTGAAGTTAAGACTGTCTTAAAATATAGATTGGTTTAATTGAGCAGTTTCCATGATCCAATGTTTCTCAGCAGTTATTGTTAATTATACATTAGCATTTAAAAATTCTAAGTCAACAAAGCAGCATACCCTGTATAGCTCCCATCTTTATGTGACTTATTCTTTTTATATTACTTTATTCATTCTTTAAAGACTTTATTATTTTAAAACTATTTTTATTAGGACTTTTTATACCCATTTTCTTTACTTTCTTTAGCATTCAAGCACATTTTTAAATATAATGTACCATTTTAGAGGTTTTCTGTGTTTGGACCTGGCTTTACTAAGCATCTGCAGTATTCTCTGACCACATGAGACAAATCTTAAACTGCTATGTCAGCCACCCTGAGGCTCAGTTTAGCACATGGTATTGGAGCTCTGTCCCCAGAAATCCTGCCTAAACTCTTTCTGGCAAGCCATTTGGCCATTCAGCTCTTTATTCAACCAATCGGAAGGCACCTTGGCAAAAAAACACATCTTTCCAGAGTAAACAAAAAATTCCACAATGTGTGTACTTAAAACACTTATCAAGGTAAATGCATTAGTAAGTGCTGGTTCAACTCTTACGAGGAAGAAGGAACTCTATACATATGCTTTTAAAACTGCATCTATTTTTCTATACCATGTGTGTGTCTTCTGACTCCAGAAGTCAGCAAAGGGCATTGATCGCCTTGGAACTGGAGTTACAGATGGTTGTTAGCCTCCATGGGAGGCTGGGCATCTAATCTGAATCCTCCTAAAGAGTGCCCAGTGCTCCTGTCCACTTAGCCATCTCAGTACCATTTACAATGTTTGTGAAAAGAATGAGGAAAAATTGCTCCCATGTTTTCTGGAACATGTGGAAAAGGAAAAAGAACTGAGTGAGAAAACTAATTTGCTCCAGATTCATGTACATATATATCATAGTGGTCAGGGGACAAAGATGTTTCAAAGTCACTGAACAAACTAAAAGGAAAACAAATCCTACTTTCTGACATTTACTTATATATAACTTCCCACAACAACCCTGATAAGCCTTCCACTGCCTTCCCATCCATGTATCTATTATTCTATGTAAGAAATTTTTGTATGACCTATATTAGAACTCCATCAACTTTCCCCTGGTATTTCACAACTTAGTCAAGTATTCATCCCAGGATACTCTAAACTCATGTGTTACCTGCTCTTCTTCCAGATGGAAGGACACATTGGCCCATCATTCAGTGCAGGATTTCTTCTTGCATTAGATTTTATTTCACCTGCTCTATATCCCCTGCCATCTCTGAACCTGACACTGCCCCATTTGACATTATTTCAAAAATTAAGGAAGCACATTTTGATTGAATTTCTCTCAGTTTCCCATTTCAGGACACAAAATTGATTCTTGATTGAATATAAAGATATCAGAAATAGGCTCCTGAGAATATTACATCATGTCATTAGAATAATGAAACTAGACTGGCGTTTTGGAATAAATAGTCCTCATGCTTTTTCTTTGGATATTTTACTCTTGTATTGCTCAAACCTGAGACCAAAGTACAAGTCAGACTAGTGAGCTCAGATAACGGATGATAATCCACAAGGAAGCTATTGCTATTACTGAAATCATGAGTGGGAACAGCACACTTATTTTTCATCACTTAAACAACTCATACCTTCTTTCTCATTTTTCTCTTCTATTTAATGATTGAGCCTATTTTAGAGTGGCTACTTGATGACAAGAATACCAGTACTTCTATAGTATTAGGCATAGAAGGTTAATCATGTGCTCCTTGTGGCAAATAGCATCACTAGAAGGGTGGTATTCAGAATCCTCTGGAGTCTAGGAAGGATTAGTGTCTTTTTAGAGGCCCTCATTAATAAAAGATATGGTATTGTAACTGATTCTGTTTTTTGTGTTTGGTAATAATGTAACAGATTAGTAAACCTTCTAAAAATGAAATGCATGCAAACATCTCTCCTCTCTCCATAATGCACAGGTGATCAAGCTTAATTGTCCAGCATACATGCAGTAGAGATTTTCATTGGCAAGAACACTTATGTTTACATATTAATGAGACACATGAAACCCAGAGACACAGTTAACCACAGAAGCTGGGTTTAATCCCAGCCCTTGGGAGGTAGAAACAGGAAGTGATAAGGTGGGATGTAGACAGGATCTCAGTGGAATCTTTTGGACTAAGGAATGAAAGGAAGGCAGCAACTGGCAGCTGCTCCCAATTCTTTTGTCTTCCAGGATTTTACCCCGATAACTGACTCCAGGTTTTTATTATTTAAGATTAATTAAATTAACACTTCAAGGGTGGACCTTCAAATCTTTATTGTCTGGATAGTACAGAAATGCAGACCACAGCACGCATACCAGTAAGTAAACATGATCCACCGCTAGGCCAGCGTGATCCAGTTGTAGGCCAGTGTGATCTAGGCATAGGCCAGGAAGATCCATGCATAGATCAGCATTGTCCAAGCCACTATTCTGTTCAGACTCCTTAGTTAATGCCAGGCTCATTGAGCATGACAGCCAAATCTGACTCGCACATCTTCATTTGCACTTTTTGTCACAAGTGTAAATTTTTTATGGTTAAAAATTGTAATATTTTAAAGCCTTTACCATGAAGCCCATGTTTGTTATGAGTCAACTTTAATTTCATAAGCCAATCTCCAGCACAGAAACATTTGTTTGACTGAAATGTGTCAAAATACAAAACAGCAGAAAAGACAGGGTGAGGAACCCCCTATATGCAACTCACAGGACCCCCAAGTGAACTAGCCTCAAGTTCATCTTTTGATCTTTATGACACAGGAAAAATACTCGGGACACTTCCAGGAGAACTTCAGGAAGCTCTGGAGCTTGGAGGCCACATTCAGAGTTGGTTTTAGACAATGCACACACTGCAGGACACAGGTGAGCAGAAGAGTGTGTAACTACAGATTATACCTGGCCAGGTATGCAGGGCTACATTTCCTCCCAGGAGCCATTCAGTATGTCTCCCCTCACAACCAATCCCTACACCCACACGTACCTCACACCAACTCATCTCTCCATTAGGAAACGGGTCCACACTTGCAACACTACAGTCTCTGAAGGAACGGATGATGTATTTTTATCCTGATACTTGTCACTCTGCAGTGCCGAGTGATTAACTGCTTGGATGACGCACAGTCAGAATGGTAAGGGAGTGGTAGTGTTAGGATTCAAGTGAGGCAGCCATCATTGTAACAACCCAATCCAAGAAAAAGAAACTAACAGCCAATACACCAATCTTCCTCGCAGAGCTCTCTGTCCTGGAAACTACGCCCTTAATGGACTTTTGTCAACTCAAACCGAGAGTCCTGGGTCGGCTATATAATACATGAGGGCCCAGAAACCCAGCTTGTTCTGGACGTCCCGAGAAATGACAGCAGCCATGCGATAGCTAGAGAAGCCCAGCTTCAGGCGCAGGCAGTCAGCTGCCCCATCCTGTCCTGGAGATCCATCCACGTTCCCCATTCCTGAGCTACCAAGGCGACTTTCCTGTCCCCAAGCCACAAGGTGGACACCTGCACCTGCCCTGCTGGTACACAGCGGCCATTCCTAGCACCATCTGAATCTACTTTTCTCAAGCCTAGGTCAGTCAGCACTGCCGGTCCAAGTCAGTTTCTTCCCTCCAGACCCACCCCGCCGCCCGGCACAGTTCCTCGGACCTGCAGGGCTGCGCTGCACCCTGAACCAGACTCCAGGTCAGAGGTGCAACAGGAACAGACCACTGTAAATATTCCCTCTCCGTTGGGGTAAAATGAGCTTGCGCAGACCGAAGGCGGACACGCAGCGGGCGGAGCCGCTGTCTGTGACGTCACGGCGAGGGAGCCTACATTTCCCACAACTCTTTGCGAAGACATTTCCGGATGCCACAGTGGGGTGACTGACAGAATACTTCAGTTTCAGTCTTGTGTATGTATAACAAATTGGTGGGTAGAAACAAGCTGTTTCAGAACAGTTCACCCACCGGAAGTCTGCTGCTTATAAAATCTGAGATTCAGAATGTGAGCCGAACTTTGACAGTAGTTTATTAGGTTTTATAGTTATTCCGGTCAATTTTTGTGATTATAAACCTCAGGTCTTCTTAATATAGACCTTGCTAGAGCAAGGAAAGGTCACACTGACTCAGGTTTACTGTAAAATAATGAAGCGAGAAGCTAACGCCGGACTGAGAGGTAACTGTTTCTCGTGAGTTTGAAACCAGTCTTTGTGTCCTTCCTCTCATCCTAGCTGCTCTAGATCTTAACGCAGGATGCCTTATCCAAGGCTACCTTGGACAATTTACAGACACCTCGTCTCTAAGTACAAACTACAAACAGGGATAACAGGGATAGCTAGCTACCTTAGGGGTCAAGCACTTGCCCAGAATGAGGGAGGCCTTGGCTTAGTCCTAATACTTCAGATAATTAAACAATTTCTCCTGTATTGACACACTGGGAGCCGTAAGCGGGTGAAACTCCATACCCAGAGAAGCAGTTTTTTGTGTGAACATAGTAATCGTTCCGGGATAGGGTGTGGGTCAGCAAATGAGAGATATTTCAGAATCACTGAACCAATGCAAGATTCTACAGGCAAAGAATTCCCAGAATCCGAGTTTGGTGTGGGAGGTCCTTTGTCTATGTGTTGCTTTTATTGGTTAATAAATAAAGAGCTGCTTTGAGCCTACAGCAGGGAAGAACAGAACTAGGTGGAGAAAGCTAGGTCTGTATGCTGGGAAAAAAGAACGGCAGAGTCAGAGAGAAGCCATGAGACTCTGGAGACAGATGTTGGGAACTTTACCCAGTAAGCCACAGCCATGTGGCAATATATAGGTTAATAGAAATGGGTTAATATAAGAGTAAGCCAATAAGAAGCTAGAACTAATGAGCTAAGTAGTGATTTAATTAATACCGTGTGATTATTTTGGAGCTAAATGGCCGGGAACCAACAAGCAGCCTCCCACTACACCACTGAACATCTTTCCATATGTCCATAAGTGTCTTGTGCACACTTTTATCCATTAATTTGTGTAAGAAATTAAATCTTGTTATAGTTGTGCTAGAAATTGACACACTTTTCCCTGACGTTTTTACAAACTCAGGCAAGTAGAAAACCAGCTGTTCCCTGAGCACGTGCTTTCCTCCCCTGCACCTCCCTCAAGAGGAGGGACACAGCTCCTGGGATCTCACCCGTGTGTGCACTGACTCATGGCCCATCGTGCACTACAGTGTTCCCCTCGCCTTAGGCTTGATTATTCTTTCTTCTCACTGCTTCTGACATCGCTCCCATGTGGCAGTGTTTTCAGAGTCAAGAGTTTCTGCTTTGAGCTTCCCTCAGTTTCCCCAGAGATGATGCTTTAATGAGTAGAAGGACCATCAGAAATACATTTGTGGGAATTACAAATGAGTTCACTGAAATAAAGAAGCTACATAGCCACATGTGACAATGGCATCCCATCTCTCTTCTTCATAATGTTCATTTCTGAACTGGTCAAGCCAGAGACCAAAGTACAAACCTTTATGAAAGGAGGGGTGCATTGTCATGTAATGTCCCATGGTTCTTCAGAAAGTTGTTTCTGAGCTGAGACAGAAGAAACATCCCTCTGCAATTTCAACCACTGTGAGGAATTCATGTCCTCTTTCTGGTTTTATTCTTCCTTGCAATGACTGAGCATGAGTTTTATTTACTATATAGCAACATGAATACCAGAATCTGTAATTAGGCAAAAGAGAATGAGTGATACAGATAATTAAATTTTTATGGTAAATATTAACAGTCCTGACAGAAGTGTTCTTAAGAACCATGCAATGTTTACGAATTGTTCGTGTACTCCTACAGGCCCACTCAAATGGAAAATCTGCAACTAGGTACTGCCTATCTGTCAATTTTATTTTAAAGTAATTTGAGAAATTAGCATAGCTTCTGAAAATGACAGAAGTTTCACACCTCTCTCCAACACTCAAAGAACATATTCTCTGAGGTAATGGTCATTAAGAGTCCAGCATATATGGAGCAGACATTGTATTTGCAATGATGCTTGTGTTAATGCTCAAAGACATAGAAGAAATGTCATCCACAGGCAAGTGATGTTTGATAAAAATTTGTTGTGTGACAATCTTTTTGTACACTGTTAAGATGTGTTGTTCTCATTGGTTTAGTAAAGAACTTAATGAACAATAGCTAGGCAGGAAGAGGTTAGGCAGGACTTCCAGACAGGGAGAGAGCTCTCTGAGATGAAGAAGGGTAGAGACAACAGGAGATGCTGGGAGATGAACTTGCCATGCTGAAAAAGGTGCTTTGCCATGTAGTACTGCATAAAAAATATGGGTCAATTTAAGTTAGAAGAGCTAGCTAAAAACAAGTCTAAGCTATCAGCTGAGAATTTATAATTAATAATAAGTCACTGTGCTGTTACTGTGGAGTTGGCCGGTAGAACAGAATATTCCACCAACAAAAATTGGACTTAAGAATTCTGCAATAGGGCCGGGCAGTGGAGGCGCGCACCTTTAATCCCAGCACTTGGGAGGCAGAGGCAGGCGCATCTCTGTGAGTTCGAGGCCAGCCTGGTCTACAAGAGCTAGTTCCAGGACAGGCTCCAAAGCTACAGAGAAACCCTGTCTCAAAAAACCAAAAAAAAAAAAATTCTGTAATAGAAAATACTAAATGAAATTTCAATAATTCAAAATGTGTACAGTTGAGAATCATAACTTATCCCATTTGAGATAATCCCATATATCCCAAGCAGATTTCACACACCCTGTGGAGCTGAGGAAAACCTTGTTCTCCTAATTTTCCTGCTTGTGCCTCCTAAGTGCTAGGATTATGAGCTAAAAACACTTTACCTGGATAGCCTTTGTTACTGGTTTTGTTGGTGGAGTAAAGTATCTATTAGTAAGCGGTGTCTAGAGGAACACAACCAATGGCGTGAATATATATATAAAACCAATATATTTTATATATCATATAATTAATATATTAATATAAAGTAATAACATAAATAATTTATATCAATATATTAACTATTTAAATACTTATATATTAATATATTAATAACTTATTAATTCACCTTTAAAATGCAAAACCAGCTAAATCACACCCAACAAGCTCAGAAACAGGTATTTCATCAGTCCTTGTTTCTGGGAACCTCAGCTGTTAGGATAGTTCCGCAAGAGGTGTTTCACATTGGGGGCCAACGACCTGCTGTTACACAGGCCAAGGGCAAGGGAGCTCAGCAGCTCCCACTGGCAGTGGGAACCTGAACACTTCCTTGACATCTGCTGGTCCCCAGACCAAGGTGAAAGCTCGGAAAAGCTGATTCGGCCATTAGAGATGGTGGCGGCAGCAGCAGCAGCAGCACCACCACCACCACCACAGCCACCACCACCACCACCACCAACAACAACAAGAACTACAACAAGAACAACAAGGCAAATCAACTCAGTGGCAGGGAAGTCAAAGCAGAGAAAGGGAAGACCAACCTCCTCTGACACACACCGCCCATCTGGGCTGTTTAAAGAGGGGCTTCCCAAGTCAGGGTGGGTCCTGCCACATCATTCAAAACAATCATCACAGTTCTTCTGAAGATTCTAATTTGTGGCAAGTTGATATTAAAATGCACCCAGGTAATATCTGAAGCTACAAAAGGTAGGAGAAGTTTATTTCAGCACACATCATGAGGGTCCAGTTTATCATGTTAGGTAATGCATGGGGAATGATCATGATGGGACATTGCATCTAATATAAAGATCAGAGAGAGGAGAACACTGGGGTTTAGTCATTACTTTCTCTTTTTATTCAGTCTAGGTTCCCAATCTATGGGGTGCTACTGTCCACATCTAAAGTAAACCTTCATTACACAGCCCAGTCTAAAAACTAATTAGTTTACATGCTCAGATGTTGTTTCTATGGTGACTTTCAATTCCACATAATTGACAATTGAATAATTACAGCTTCATCCGTTATCAACTTGACACATAAATACATCAATTTAAACCATAACCTCTAACTCTAAAACATGCAATTTCATTCTCGTCTCTCAGACAGGCATTTAGTCCATCCCTAAATGTCTTAAAGATTTTTAATAGTGTCATAAGAATTTCAGTGTTTAAAGTCCCTTGACTATAAAATTTAAGAAGTTTCTTACCCCACAGATGCAAAAAGATTACTAGATTAAACACACAATAGAACAGTGGGAACTTTCCTATCTCAGAGGAGAGTGGTAGGCATCTAGGAAAGAAAAAAATGGGTCTTAGTAAGACAGAATCCCAGAAAGGGAGGCCATGTTCTAGAGATTTCAATATATGGCATCTGATATTCATGATAGAATCATCTGGACTCCAAGGGATCTGACCCATACCAACCCTTCATCTCTGCTGGTAAAGCACAGATAGTCTCTTTGGGCCAGTTCCTCTCCTTACATGTGGTATTCCTCAGTGTCCAGCCTATGGTTCAGACAACTCCAACTTGATGGAGTTACAATGCAACTCAGTTGTCACCTTCACCACTTATAGTAATGGCCACACAGGGACTGTTTTGACACAGAATACCCACTAAAATTGCCTGTCCCTATGTCACAATGTTCCAATGCTCAATGATTCTCTGAATGTTCTATCTTAAGTGCCTACGAAACCATTACCCTATGGAGAAGGATACTAAGTTCTCATTCTATCCTGGGCTGTTTACCGGCCCCATCACACTGTCAATTGTCTTTCGCCAGTCTGGGCTCTCTCTTTCAAATGAATTAGCCCTTTCCAAGATATGCTTTTCCACTTATGTATTCTAGGCTATGACCGCTTTACTAGTGTCTCAAGACAGTGAACCATGGCCACCCTTATTGGAACGAATCTTTTTAACAACTGCTTCAGAGTTCACAGTTCTTATCTGTCATATTAAGCTTATGTGTCCTGTGACTTTTCATGGGAAAATAGAACAGCTGTTTACTCTGCTCAGGTAAGACATTAGCCACCAGCAAAGGAAAGACTCCATTGAAGTCCATCTTCATGAAATAGTGAGTTCATTGCAGTACTGGGCTGAAGTATGGTTGAGGAACTACAACAGGAAAATGGATGGCAAAAAAGCCACCTTCGCTTTTAGGTTTTGGTTTGATACATACTCACTATGCTCTCTAGTGTAATGCCCAAGCCAATTTGGATAGGAAGAGGTCGAGTGAATCTTGTAAATATCTGATGAGTTCACATTCCTATCATTTGTTTACTTCGGGAGTCTCAATGGGTTTCAGTATAAGGATGGAAGTGCTACACAACCCACTACCACATTTATCTTGTCCCAAGTACCAGTGCCTTCCATTTTCTTCCAAATAAAAGCATGGCCAGGTCTATTACAACAATACCCCACTCCCTGGTATGAACTTCTATGTTCATATGCTATGGTTATGAGAGATACCATTATCACAACTGTAATGGTAAAATAAAAATGCTGTGGATTCCTGGTGGCTGCTGCAGCAGAAATGCTGCAGGTACCCAAGCAGTGGCACTGAGCAGTAGGTCCCAAGAACAGCCAGTCCCAGGCAGGGACTGTGCAGTTCCCCAAGTGGCTGCGTGGCCATGAGGAGAGACAGACAGATGGGCATACCACAAGACCACGCTGCAGGTCTCCGAAGGCGTCTGGTCCCAGGCAGGGAGCCACTGTGGTGGGCGAGAGACAGAGACATGGATAGGCATGCCATGCAGAATGAGGTTGGATATTTATTTACTGGGTTATGGAAGGGAAGGGGGAGAAAGAGAAGAGCAGAGAGGGAGGGAGAGAGAGAGAGAGAAATAGAAGGAAGAGACAGAAAGGGGGAAGGGGAGAAATGGGGAGGATGGAGAGAGGCAGAAGCTGCCTCTTTGGAGGAGATGGAAAAGGAAGAGACTCAGGCTGGAAGCTGAAGATCAGCTTGTCTTGGAGGATGGGGGAGGGAGTGGGCGTGGCTTGTCTCTTAAAGGGACAGGAGAGATCATCATAACAATTGTTACAAAATAAAGAATTTATTTGGGTCTTGTTTGATTTGATTCATTATGGTGGTGGCATGCAGCTAGACATGGTGCTAGAGAGTTCTACACCTGGATTTGTAGGCAAAACAATGAGCAGACCCATGGGCCTGCCTTGGGCTTTTAGAACCTCAAAGACCTCCCCTGCCCCTACAGTGACACACTTCCTCCAACAAGTCTACACCTCTTAACCATTTTCCAATAGTGCCACTCCCTGATGATGATTAATTCAAATATATGAGATTATGGGGTCAATTCTTATTCAAATCACCACACACTGTAAGAAAGTTAAGACAATAGGAACTTGAAGCAGCTGGTCATGTTCTATTCACAGTAAGGAGTAAGCAGAGGGAGATAGATGAATGGTTGCCCTCAGGATACTGTCTCCATCTTATAAAATCTAGGAGCCCAGTCAAACATATGCTTCCACTCACAGTCAATAGGTCATGTGACCTCAAACTAATGAGCATAACCACCGTAAAGAAATGACCAGAGCCTTGGCTCTCACTGCATTCGACATTTCATTTTGCTACCAACTGAGATCTATGCATTACTTCCCACAAACACACATTGAAAAATATTTTAAGTTTCTTATGTGTTAGTGTGCACACATATGTATGCATATAGGTGTATATGTATATGGGTCAGAGGACAACCTTCAGAGGTAATTCCCTCTTTCTACTTTGTGGGTACAGGGGATACAAATAAGGCTGTGAGTCTTGATGACAATCAAATTTCCTCCCAAACATATCACGCTAGCTATACAATCCAGCTACACAATTTAAATAACAATATTCCTTCCATTGTCTCCAATCTCACATTCATCTCATAAGTAAAATAGAATTCAAATTGAAAAGCCCACAAAGTATTTCATAACTTGAAGGATTAAAAGCCTCCAGTACATATCTAATGTGAGATGCAAGAAAAACTCTTACCCATAAGCTCCTGCAATCTAAAAATCAAGTGACTACTTCCACCACACACTAACACAGAACAAGCATGCTATTCTGAATCAGAACAATCAGAACACAGTAAAGAAGGACTAGCCCAAAATCGAGAAGGACAAATACACAATCAGATGGCTCCACTTTTTGGGACTTCAGAAGCACTGCTGTTGACCTCAGAGGACATAATGTGGCCCCATCCTTCCGGCTTCACCAGGAAGACCTATGACCTGTCTCCTATGCATGCTCCTCATTGCTTGTGGGTCCTTAGCAGACCCTGTCCTTCCCTGCATCATACAACCAGCTCCCCCAATTGTAATTAAACGTAATAATTCTGTTTTTATAGGAAACTGATCACCACAGTCTTGAGTAAACTGCATGATTCTGGCATCCATGACTTGTTTTTTTCCCAGCATGTCAAACAATGATTTCACAAGAATCCTAAGCAATGCCTCCCAATTTTCAACACTCCATATTAACAGGATTTCTCTTATATACTAATTTCCTTCTATTGATTATTATCTAAGGGAGGGTAAAATACTTTGCTATATTCTTTGCTTTCATAAATGTTTTCTGATATAACCTCATTTAGTCTTATAAAGTGTATATGTTGGACAAAGTTAAAAGTTATGTACAAGGTTTGTACATAGTATGAACTCACTGTGGTTAATAAAAATTGAATTTAAACTATATGTGTTCCACATGATTTGTATCTGTAGGTTTTCTCAACAAAGAAAATTTCTTGATATGAAGGTGTGTCAAATAATCTTTTGTTGGAGTTTATAGTAGCTACTCTTAAATGATTTTCTCATATTTAATTTCATTTTCTCACGTTTCATGTATTTAGAATTTCATTTGCTTTTACAGGATTCTTTTACACTATGGTGTTCAACTGATAATAAAAATCAAGAAACACTTTACCATATCCTTTGTAACAGTGGAGCTTTTATCCAATGTGAATGCTGTAGTGCAGTCAAGGGTGAACAAATCTCAGAGCCCTGTGACATTGTCTCAAGGAGGGAGGCTCTGATGATAGCTATGGCATAAAGAAGAGTGGAAAACCTTGACACATTCTTTACTCAGTGCGGTTTCTGTTGCTGTGATAAAAGCCATGAAAAGCAACTATACAGGAGAGAAAGGGATATAGATTGCACTTCATTATTCTTGGAAGCCAGGGCAGAAGAATACAGCTGAAATCTAGGGCAGCTGGTAAAATAGAAAAAGCTGTTTTCTGTTATCTCTCTGACTTGGGATTAGTCAGCAATCTCATATACCTGGGACCATCTGTCCAGGAGTGGCACATCCAAGGTGCACTGGCATCATCCAATGGTCTAGATTCATCTACATCAGTTAGTATTCATGATAATGCCCCACAGACATGCCTATGGATTAGTGCGTTCCAGTCATGTACCTACCTGAGACAACATTACATATTGTTTATCTGTGTGAAGTTTATCAGAAGCAAAATAGGTCATAAGTATCTGTAAATCTTCTTATCAACAAATATTTTTGGTGGTGATAAAGATTAGAAATATTATTGAAGAGTATTCTGCATTATTTGGGTGTATCAGATTTCTCACTCTTATGATGTGACAGTCAGGTGAAGGTCTTGCCACAGTCTTAGCATTTATAGTGCACTTTACCAATACTAATCCTATGATGTGGGTAGAGACATGAAGACCATCTAAACAACTGGTCATAGACTGTCTATTTGCAGAGACTCACGTGTGACTTCCGTGATGTACAATAAGGAATGAATGAGAAATAAAACCTTCTGAATACTAGTCACATTTGTGTCATGGTTGCTCAGTATGAGTGCTTTCCTTTTGTTTAAGGTTTGAGAAACTTCTAAAGGCATCTCATACTCTTCATAGGTGTGATGTTTCTCTCCAGTACAAATTCTACTGAGGGCAGTGCTGATGAATATTCTGCATATGTGAATGGCTGGCCTCTACAACTGATTCTTTTGTGTGGCCAAGGTCTGAATTTCAAAGACCTTACCACATTTCCCACACACAGAGGGCTTCTATTCAGAATGAAAATTTTTGATATCTTTTATGATATTTAAGAAGTAAAAGTATTTTATGAACATTTTAAGACTTGTACTATTTCACCTCAGTATGAACTACCATGTGGTCATACTGGTCAGCCTACTAAATATTGGTCAGCCTACTAAAGGGTTTGTAACATTTTTCTCACTTGTGGCATTAATGTCCAGTAAGAACTATCAGGTATTTCAAAAGTTCTTAGTGAGTACAGAATATCTTGGCACGTTCTTCACAATTGTGTGGTTTCTCTCACAAATGAATTCTTCGATGTTGCTTGAGACCAGAACACTGGTAATAGCTTTTGCCACAAGCTTCACACTTGTAGCGTTTCTCTCCAGTATGAATTATCCGATGTTTAGAACGTGCTGTAGAACTTCTAAAATCTTTGCCACATTCTTTACACCTGTAAGGTTTCTCTCCAGAATGAATTCTTTGATGATCCTTAAAGTTTTTTGTACTGTTGAGCACTTTGCCACATACTTTACATTTGTAAGGGTTATCTGCATCGTGAGTTAATTTATGTTGACATAAGTATGATTTTGTAGAAAAGGCTTTTCCACATTCTTCACACTTGTGGGGTTTCTCTCCAGAATGCATTATCAAGTGAGTAGAAAGAATCCGGGAAGTCCTAAAAGCCGTGCCACATACTTCACAACTGTAGGGTTTCTCTCCTGTATGAATTCTTTGGTGTTCAGAAAGTGATGCTGGACAATGGAAGGCCAGGCCACATACTTCACACTCGTAGCGTTTCTCTCCTGCGTGAATTCTCTTGTGTTTAGAAAGTAATGATGGGCAACGAAAGGCCTTGCCACATACTTCACATTTGTATGGTTTTTCTCCTGTATGAATTCTTTTGTGTACAGAAAGTACTGATGGAACATGGAAGGCCTTGCCACATACTTCACACTGGTAGGGTTTCTCTCCTGTATGAACTCTCTTGTGTTTAGAAACTAATGATGGACAATGGAAATCCTTGTCACATACTTCACACCGGTAAGGTTTTTCTCCTGTATGAATTCTCTTGTGCACAGAAAGTAATGATGGAAAACGGAAGGCATTTCCACAAACTTCACACTTGTATGGTTTTTCTCCTGTATGAATTCTCTTATGCTTAGAAAGTATTGAAGGATAATGGAAGGCCTTGTCACACACTTCGCACTTGTAGGGTTTTACTCCTGTGTGAATTTTCTTGTGGACTGAAAGCAGTGATGGAGCACGGAAGGCCTTGTCACATACTTCACACTGGTAGGGTTTTTCTCCAGTATGGATTACTTTGTGCTTAGAAAGTACTGATGGAACACGGAAGGCCTTGCCACACACTTCACACTTATAGGGTTTCTCTGCTGTGTGAATTCTCTTGTGTACAGAAAGTAATGATGGAGCATGGAAGGCCTTACTACATATTTCACACTTGTAGGGTTTCTCTCCTGTATGAATTCTCTTGTGTTCAGAAAGTAATGATGGAAAACGGAAGGCCTTGTCACACATTTCACATTGGTAGGGCTTCTGTGCTATAAAATTTTTCTTGTGTTCTGAAAGTACCATCGAAAGATGAAAGGCCTTACCATTTACTTGACAATTGAAGGGTTTCTCCTTTGTGTGAATTCTCTTGTGTTTATTAAGTACTGATGGAGCATGGAAGGCCTTAGCACATAATTCACACTTGTATGGTTTCTCTCCTGTATGAACTCTCTTGTGTTCCCTTAGTAATGATGGAACACGAAAGACCTTATCACATTCTTCACACTTGTAGGGTTTCACTCTTAAATGAATTCTCTGATGCTTACTAAATTTTGATTTCCAATCAAAGGATTTGCCACATTCTTTGCATGTATAACATTTTTTCCCTGGTGAGTAAAAGTTGAGAAATAAATGAAAGGAGAAAAACATCCTTTATATTTACAGTGCTCATTCTTTAAAAATAGAAATATTTATTCACACTTGCATTATCCTGTATCAATAATAATCTACATTCAACTTTCTATACCTGTTTTTAACAGAGTGTAATTTAAAACATAGGATAGCTGGAAATCATGTAACCTTCCATTGAAGGAAAAAGATAATAACAACATTTAACATGGCAACAAAGGAATATTAATGGAAGTCAGTCATGTAAGGAAGGCATATAATCAACAATTAAAAATTCTTTAAAGCTTTATTTATTAAAACACAAATGAAATGCCACTAAATTTCCCCTTTTTGTCTAATTATCCTAATGGAAATCAGTCCCTTAAACAAATATAGAAATCATATGACTACATAAAAACAAAGTAGTCAAACTTTGAAAATACTTTAATATACTCTCTCTCTCATATATATATATATATATATATATATATATATATATATATACACACACACATACACACATATATATGCGTGTGTGTGTGTGCTTTTAACATATAGAGATTTGGTCTTTGAAGTTATCAAAGTTAAGTTGCAGAAGAAGCCTGTCCATAATAATATAGAAAAATACATATCAAGGATTCAAGACAGGAGTTTTGTGCATATGTTATAAAGACAATACACATATCCAAGTTATAGTTGCTTTAGAAATGGCAGAGTTTGAATGTCACTGAAACACAAGCTGATCTCATGGTAGGGGGAAACAAAACTTATGAGCCTTAGATCATCCTAAATATCTGACAGATAACACCATTTCACAGAAAGAGAAAGTCTGGCGTTCTACTAGGTCTCTGAATTTCCCTCTGTCCCCTCATTTCCATACCTGCTTGCATGGCAGGTGCTGCTGCTTGTTTCCTCACAGCAGGAGGTTCTTGTCGTTGCTCTAGAAATGTTACCAGGTATGGCTTACAGGATGCAAGACCTGATTTTGGGAAAAGGGAACATCATTGTTAGTGGGTTCTCCTGGGGATAACATGTCCTCTCCAGAACTGTATATAAAAAAATGAGAAAATAAAATCAAGGATTATAAAGAATTATTTTTTCATGAGTTTCCTTATGGGCACATTAGAAATGCTTTGGAGGAATTTAGGGTTTGAAGGTCCTGAGCTTCATGTCCCTCAGTTGCAAGGAAAAATAATAAAACTGAAGTGTGTGACAGAATCTTTAACATGCATCCCCCCTGCTCATGCTACTTACTTACTAATAATAGCATTAATATAAAGAATACATGTAAAAGGTGGAGGGGCATTATGAACACAAGAAGAAATGAAATAGTTCTAAAGTATATGAATAATCTTAACTTTCCTGAGTAGCAGTATGAACTTCATTGTTGGAATCACAAGCTCCCATGAGATATTTGCACAAAGGGAGGTGGTCTCATGCTTAAGACACCATGGAAATGATCCTCACCCAAGAATACAAGGTTGTTGTAATTCTCCAATATCACATCCTTGTACAATTTCCATTGAGCAGGGTCCAGGCATTCCCACTCCTCTGCAGAGAAATAAATGACCACGTCCCAGAACGACAGCATATCCTGAAATAAAGTAAAAAGTGTGAAAAATATATATTGTGTTGGTTAAAATTGTCAGTAAGAGTATAAATAACAAAAGGTATCATATGTTTCTTGATACAAATCTAATAGTAACCTAGAGTGAGAGGCGAGATAGAAATACTTCAGATATAGGTAGAGTAATATCCCTAAAATATTTCTGATATAGTACTATAATGTTATACAGGACTCATTATTAAGAAAAGTACAGAAGAACAACCTAGAAACTCCCACGAATATTATACTTTTAAGAATCATAAAACAGAAAGAGAAATATCTATGAAACAGTATGTTGGGGCTAGAGAGATGGCTCAGCAATTTCCAGAACTGGCTGATCCTCCAAAGGAAGATTTGGGTTTGATTACCAAAAGCCACATGGCTGCTCACAACGGTCTGTAACTCCAATTCCAAAAGATCAGATAATGACTTATAGATGTATATAGTGAATCAACTATACAGATTTGCCTTAGTTAGGGTTTCTATTCCAGCAATAAAACTCCATGACTAATTAAATTTTGGAAGAAAGGGTTTATTGGATTTATACTTCCATAGCACTATTCATCAGTAAAGGAAGTATGGACAGGAACTCAAACAGGACAGAAACCTGGAGCTGATGCCGAGGTCATGGACGGGTTCTGCTTACTGGATTGTTTCACATCATTGTAAAAAATATAATCCAGGGTTACTAGGTCAAGGGTAGCACCTCCTAGAAGAGGCTGTGTCATGCTCTATTGATCACTAATTAAGAAAATGACATACAGGCTTGCCCACCGTCCAATTTTATGGGTGCGTTTCCTAAGTTGACATTTTCTACACTCATGACTATAGTTTATTTCAATTTCCTGTGAGTCTAGACAACACAACAAAAAATTAGTAAATTTTTGAAAAAAATGTCTTTAGAGTCTCCTGTCTGTATTATATACCATACATTACGTACATTTCTCACAGTAGAGACCATGGTAATGGTGAAGATACTTCTGAAATTAGAATTACAATGAAAATGCAGATATGATGCAGCACCTCTGGGATGAGGTATGGGATCCTGAGCATGTAGGGAATGATGCAAAGGGATAGTGAACCAAGGGACAGAAGTTTGATCAGACAAGGAGTATAGATGGAATAATAATTATTGTAATAAATTTATAAATAAGTTTATCCACTGTGAGGATTTACATTGACTCAAGGTTTTGCCAGAGGCCTCCATGAAAGGACAATGGTAACATTAATCTTCTGTCCCATTCAGTAGTGTATTTGGTGTTGTGGCTCAAAAATGTAAGCCTATTTCAACCTTGACCAAAGGTCTGAGAGTTGGAACTTACCTCTATTCCTTCAAGTATATTGTCTGTTTCTACCTCAAACAAAAGTCCCATATAGATTTAGATCAGAGTTCTGCTCTCTCAAGGTTATTGTCAACAGGTGTGGCTAAATACAGACCTTGTATTTCAGGAATAGAGAAGTAGATATGTTTCTACCTCAAACAAAAGTCTAAGGATCCAACTAATGTTCCAGTTCCCTTAAGGTGATAACTTTGGATTCCACCCAGGGAGTCATTTGCCTACAGATTGTTTTGGTCTAGGGTGTGAGCGTGACTTGTTTTATTCTAACAACAGAATATTTAACTATAAATGTAGTTCATGACCCTCAGCTGGTCTGTTCATTTCCTTGTATTATGTTAATGCAATTTTTTTTT
>PVIU01002858.1:0-74491 GCA_004026605.1 Ondatra zibethicus
GGTGCCCCTCAATGGAAGAATGGATCAAGAAAGTGTGGATTATATACTCATTAGAATAATACTCAGCGGTAAAAAACAAGGACATCTTGAAGTTTGCATGCAAATGGATGGAAATAGAAAACGCTATCCTGAGTGAGGTAACCCAAACCCAGAAAGATGATTATGGTATGTACTCACTCATTAGTGGACCCTAGCTATATATTTATATTTTTATGCAGAGCAGGAGGTTTGTGCCTGCGTGTGAGTGTTCGTATACCAATGTACATGTGCTACTGTGTAGATGTCCTCCTGTCTGTCTCTTCCTCCTTGGTAGTTAGGAGTCTTATTAGCACTGAATAGCTATTATCATACGGGAGCCTTAATAAATATCGATTTCCTGGCAGATTCTTACGCAAACCTATTATGAGATTAGTAAAACTTTTAACTGGAAAGGAAAGACGGGTGAGAGTGACTAAAACAGTCTAGCGCCAGGGCAGTTCAACTCCGGTGTGTTAATAAAAAACAAACAAACAAAAAATCAACGAAACCTAAAGCAGTGGAGAAAATTCCTCCTGTGCTGTGGTTGCTAGCATTTGTTACATTTCCATATGTGAATGCACACTGACCGCATTCACTCCCAATGAGTGGCTTTAAATGTAAATTTTCTCAATGTCCCAGTTTTAAGTAGGTTTGGGAATGGAAAGCTGTATAGCATCCTCAGAAAATGTAATCCTTAGTTTAGTTGAAAAAGTATGTGTGTATGTGTGGTGTGTGTGTTTTTATCAAGGTTATTCAATCACAAATATATTAACAAATATGTCAGTTGGCCATTTTATTCATCCATAACTGTGGAGAATTTTAATTCAATTTTTGTATGTAGAATTGCCTGGCCTAGCAAAAGGGCCTTCAGACCAAAAGGCAAGTTAGAAAAGAAGCAGGCTACCGCCATTTGTTTTACAACCAAGAAAATGTCTCTTCTTTGGGAAAATAAAAAAGCTCTACATGCAGGTCGGAAGGAAAAAAATTAGTACTGTCGTTCAGAAAGGTGAAATGGAGGTAACACATTCCCACCCAGCATCGTGGAGAGAATTTGGATTTGGTTTTTGAAATTCATACAGTTTTACAGAAGCCTAAAAGAGAGTAAACAGTGTACCCGAATCGGCCATCTAGGCAACAGCTGGAGTGTATAACGGGGGAGGAAGTATTACAGGAACTCTGAAAGAGGTACAGGTTGGGGCTAGGAGTCTCCCATAGCAAAATTCTGCAAGTGTCTACTCTTTGGAACAAAATTTAGCCAGGGCGGTTCATAGACACACATTTTTTACTCAAAACAAACCCCAGCTTGTGGACATCTGATGCTCTTACATTTATCTAGTAGTCAGAAAAAAAAAAAGAAACACACTGAGAAGCTCAATAAAAATATGGGCTCTGTTACTATTTTCCTAAGCGATATCAAATTAATGTGTCTAACTTGTGCCTTTAAGAGGCACACTTTGCTAGAAAGTAACGGTAGAAATCGCCTAGTTTGTTGTCTGAATTAAATACAAATTTACACACCCAAATGACCAAAATAATGAAAGTGATAGATTAGTGTATTGATGCATAATCACTGCGGAGAATGCAGAACTTACCAGCAGCTGATTTTGAGACAATTGCTTGTAATTAAAGCTGTGCTGGTTACCAAAAAAAATAAAAGAGAGGGAGAAGTCCTTTGTGTATAACACCAATTAATTACTTTTTTTTTCCATGGTGAATAGTTCTTAAATGCCTGTGCAGCTATTTATATCTGGCCACATTCAGGAGTGATAGGAGGTAGATTGCTTAGCAGCCTTCTCAGGATTTCTGTTTGCAACTCGCACTTTGCTCTTGGTTTTTCTTAAACCCGTCTGAAAAATAATAATAACATCCGGAAGATACTATAAGAAGGGTGTTAGGATTCCTGCTTCCTTATAATTAAGAGAAATAAATGGACAAGGCCCAACTACACAGTTGCAAATCAATTTCTCTAGCTATCATCCGAAGCAGAACAGTGACTGAACTGTAAATACAGCAAATGTTGCTTAGGAATAACAGTCAGTACCCTTCTCCTTGTAAATACCAATAGTATCTGCAGGAGACAGTTGTGCTGGTTGACGCTGGTGTGAACAAATGCTATTCCTTTTGGAATTGAGGCAGGGTCAGCTGGCTGTTATCTCATCCAGCTGTCTTCCTGGATACCAAGGATGTGATCATGCCCTTGTGACCCCTCTTTCACTGTTTTGAGGATTGCTGGTGGAGAAAGGCCATATCCAATCACAACACTTTTTCCTTTCTCGTCCTGACTTCCAAGCAAGTTCTGGATGTTCTTGCATCCAGGGGTGTTCATTATTTACCGTACAACCAACTACAGTGGAATGCCTTTCCTGGTGTGAGGCTCCCTACACGAAGCCATTCACAGACTGGGCAACTGAAGCAGCTGAGGTGATCACGTTGGGATCTGAAACCTAGGCGAGAATGCTGCTGGAAAACAAAGCAAAATAAATGTAACTGTGGAGTGAGGGGACTCTGCATGGTTGTTTGCTTCTTCTCTCTATGGCTCCAAGTGTGTGTGTGTGTGTGTGTGTGTGTGTGTGTGTGTGTGTGTGTGTGTGCGCGCGCGCTGCATACCTATAGCCATGGCTGTCTGCTGTTGGAACTAACAATGCAAGACAGGAGATCACAGGCCCAGCCTCAGTTCTTGGCTTCATTCTGAGCACGAGGATGGCAAAAGATCTTTCTACACCTAAGTCTTTATGGGTCCTATCTTCAACTCTACAAGGCAATTGTGGAGGTTAAGTTAGCATGAACATGAGCTAGAGAGATGGCTCAGTGGTTAAATAACATGGGTGAGGATATTTTAGGGTTAGTGAGCTGGCTTGGCAAGCGAAGGTGCTTGCTTCCAACCCATGCAATCTGACCTTGATCCCCAGAACCCACAGAGTGGGAGGAAAGAAATGCTTCTTGCAGATTGTCTTCTGACCTCCACAAGCATGCAATGGCCACACATATGCACACATGCACATACACACTAAATAAGCAAATGCAAAAATATATTTTTAGAAAGAATTTATAATGCCAGTCCAAAATGATTGCTGACAAACCTTAGATATTGCCATTAATTATATTTTTAAGTAATAAAACATACAAATAAGTTTTTCATCATGATTATTGAACCTCAAAATTTTGCTTCTAACAATCACTTCTTTAGGTTGAGACATTATGTTGGAAGCTCCTCATTAAATATGGCGTGCACAGGACATTCTCTTCTACAAATTCAGAGAACTCTTAACCAATTTTTGTCTGTGTAAAGGGGTGTGTCAGGAGAAAGAAGGTAAGTTTTATATTTGTGGATTTTTTGTTTGTTTGTTTGTTTGTTTTATTTTGTTTTTTTTTTTTGACAGGGTTTTTCTGTGTGGCTTTGATGCCTGTCCTGGAACTCTCGCTGTAGAGCAGGCTGACCTTGAACTCACAGAGATCCACCTGCTTCTGCCTCCCTAGTGCTGGAATTAAAGGTGTGCGCCACCACCGCCTGGCACATTTGTATTTTTCTGTAACATTTGAATTCTTGCTATGCACCCACTACAATACTACACATTAACACACATAAGAAGAAAGGAGATCTTAAAATGACTCATCAGATCACTAGGTTCCAAGACCTGAGGAGAGAGAAATGAAAGAGCCAAGTTGGGAACATGACGGAGTTCTCGGCCCGTTGAAGAGTCAGGAAGACACACTAGGTGTAGAAGTGGTCCTGGATCCCATGCCAGCTCTGAGCACACAGCACCCTAAACAAGAGATTATGGTGCATAGATCATGACTCATTGAAAATTGATGCTGGACACAGATCTGGATGCTAATCATCTCTGAACTGTGGGGAGGTTACCCAGTCTCTTTGTACAGCACTTTCACCTCTGGGTATTTTCTTTAAAAGGAAGGTCATAGCATATTCTTCATTACAATGAGCTGTGTCAGTGTGTCAGTGTGTGTGTGTGTGTGTGTGTGTGTGTGTGTGTGTGTGTGTGTGTGAAAATCAGTAAAGCCTAACCCTTCTCCCTCTAACTCCCTTATCCAATCATCCTGTAAAAATTTAAAAATAAAAATGTCCATCTCCTTGGAAGGGGAACTAGAGTAGAGAGTTGTGGATGGGGGAGGCAAGGGAGGGAATATAGAGAAGGAAAGCTAAAAAACTAAGGGACAACTGAGGGGTTATGTGGAAACCCAGTACAGCAGGAACTTCTAAAATATATACATACATGAAAGAAATCTAATGGAATAACCAAATAGCAAGGGGGACATACCCCACCTAGATATTCACTCCCCAACAAATGAAACCTCTAGTTCCAGGAATGGATTACATCTAATCGAGTTGTTGACCAAAGGGGCCCCATGAACATCCCCAAACAACCAATAACTAAAGCTATCAGTTGGTCTCCAAAACCTAACGGTTAGGTCCTGTTGCTGAAGACAACATCTACACAAACCATTGGACACAGAGATGCTGATCTGGTACCTGCCTAAAGCTGTCACCTCTACTGACTAGTATTCATGCTGTTAGAAGGTACTCTGCATACTACCAGAGGAGAAAGGTAAAAACCAACCCAGATACAAACCCTTTGATCTACAAGAATGACCTGCCTGCAAAATATTCTGATGCAGTAGTGGTACAAAGCTCATGGGAGTAACCAACAATATCTGGCTGGATGTATGGCCCATTCCATGAGATAAAGGCCACACCCAATGCTGCTTGAGTGGCCAAGAATCTGATACTAAATAGCTCAGGGAGCTAAAGGAAATTCAAACACTGCTGTTCTACTAAAAGAATGCAGCCAGAAAATAACTCCTAATGACATTCTGCTATACTCATAGATCAATGTCTTGCTCAGCCATCATCAGAGAAACTTTCTCCTTCAGTAGCTGGGAGTAAATACAGAGACCCACAATGGATCAAAGTGGAAAGAATGAGATACCTTGAAATGGTCAGTCTTAAGTTGGATGTCTCCCTCAAATCCCTCCCCCTCAGAGCTCAGGTAACTTGTGGAAGAGGGGATGGAAAGATTGTAAGAGCCAGCATGATTGGAGGACACCAAGGAAAAAGCTTCCAAACACAACGGTAGCAACACACTTGTACTCACAGAACCTGTGGCAGCATGCGTAGTCCATACATAGGTCTATGCCAGATGGAATCCTAGCGCTAAGAGAGGAAGTGGATACAAGCCCCCATCCCTAACCCAGAAACTATCTTCAATTGATAACCACTCACAAAGGGAAAATTAGTTTTCTCCATTGGAGTCACACTGGGTATATAAACCACTTTCAATGCCAGGCCCCATGCCTGGGTAAACAGTAGGTAACCGAGACAAAAATAACTCAGTGACACTTTTGCAGGTTCCCTGTCTCCATCCTCTCCCTGTCTCTCTTTCCCCTTACAAATATTTTGTGTATATATTTTGATTTCTGTTACTGTGTTTATAGGCTTTCTGCATGTGCAAATGTGTGCGTCTCTATATCTATATGTATCTCTAGTGCTTTTTCTTTGGATTCTTTTCTCCTGGCAGTTTGTTTGCTTTGTCCTATTCTGTTTTGTTGGTTTTTATGTTGTCTTATAGTATTTTTAAGAATCCTACATGTATTCTAATGAGAGAGAGAAAGAGAGGGTGTAGATTTGGGTGGAGGGAGTTGAGGAGGATCTGAAAGGAATTGGGGGAGCAGAGAGTATAATCAGAATATATTGTATGAAAAAAAAACTATTTTCAATTTAAAAATATCTTACCAAAAAAAGAAAAACAAAAAGAGGTGCTTACTGGATGTAGTAGAGCTAACCTTTAACCCTAGCATTTGGAAGACAGAGTGGTGGACGGATCTCTCTGAGTTCTAGGCCAGCCTGGTCTACATAGTGAGTTCTAGGAAACCAGGCCTACACAGAGAGACCAATCAAAAACAAAGCAAAACTGCTAATATTTGGTAAAGAGTTAAATTCCTGTTTCTTTTTCTTCTTCTCTCTTCCTTTCTCTCTCTCATCTTTGTGTTAGTGCCAAGAGGAAGCCTACTTAGATGTTAGGAACTAAACATTTGTTCACATGTTGAAACCTAACGTTAAGGTGATAGAATTAGGAAGTACAGTGTGGGGGAGTAATTGGGTCATGAGGGTACAATCTCAAGAATAGGATTAATGTGTGTATTTAAAAGACCCTAAAGAGCCTCCTCCTCCCTCTCACTATGTGATAACCCATGGAAGGTACCATCCATGTGGCAGGAAGGGTCCTCACTGAACACCAGGTCTGCTGGCACCACTATCTTGGACTTCCTTCTAGAGCTATGAATGATGAGGTCACCCATTCTTCAGTATTTTGTCACGGCCACTTGAACTGACGAACATTATGGACAAATGTTATTTAAAATCAATGCTTATCAGGGAATTCTATCTCAGACTCTAACCCTTCATCAGCTCTTTTCTCCTGAGTTTTTCAGAGTGAGGTTCAAACTGACACAGGGAAGGATACTCTTCTCTCATTGTGAAGAAAATCAAAAGGCTTTTCCCCTTACCCAGAATTCTATGCTAAATGATCACTAACCAGGTCACTTTCCTTTGTTTCAGGACCATCAGATTTCTGTCCTGCACTTCCCCAGAAGTAGGGGTGTGGTTGCAGGAAGCTCCTTGGTCACAGTTCTGCCTCTTCCAGGGAGGGTGTGGCTTGGTAAACTGGCCTCTCTATCTCCTCTTGTTTCTTTTTTAGGGATTAGCATATGGGCTCAAATTCAGAGCTTTCAGAGCGCTGGGAACCACCCAACTTCTTCCCTTCTTCCATCTAGACAACTAGCTCATCTTGTAGGAACCCAGGCTTCATTCAGAACCCATTCCCATTGTTTGGTCATCCCCCTTCAATCTGTTTTCTTCCTGTATTTCTCAGACTGAATCATTTTAATTGTCCTATCTTCAAGTTCTGTGATTGTTTTCTTCTGCTTTTGTATTCCTGCAGCTGAATTTGCCATGTCTGTTATTATGCTTTTCACAATAACTTGAATTCCTTTTTTCCGCTGTAAGTTCTCTATCTCTTTCTCCAGGTTTTTATTTTGCCACACATTGTTTTCAATACTCTCTTCCATGTCTTCCTTTCATTCTTAGAGTAGTTTCAAATCAGTTGCTATTATTTTATTAACATAAATTTATTGCACAGAACAATGGACTTCCTTGTCACATGCTCATGTATGTGTATCATTTACTTTGGTCTTATTCGCCTCCCTTTTACTCTTTCCTCCCCTTGTTGATCTCCCTTTTTTTCCCCCAAATGACCCCCTCTTCTCTGCATTCAAATATTTCTCTGATTTTAAAGTTTAGACTCTACAGCTGAGAGAAAATAAGTGATATTTGGCTTCCAGAGCCCAGCTTATTTCACTTAACACACTGCTCTCCAGTTCTATCCATTGTCTTGAAATGACAGAAATTTGCTTTTTACTGGATGAGTAACACTTCAGTATTTATAGTGTATTACAATGTATTATATATATTGTTATTATTTTCCCTTAAATGGATCACAATTTCCTGTTGCTTTGTATGCCATGACTTCTGCTGTTTCTGTCAAAACTGGATATTTGAATCCAATAACTCTGTAAATCAGATTTCCTCATTTCGGAGGATTTACCAAGTTTATTTTTGTGCTTTGATGATTTTTTTAGATCTATTTTTATAGTGTGTCTGTGTATGTGTGTGCGCACACACGCATGTGTGTGCATCCTTGCAGAGGCCAGCCAGAAGTGTTAGAGCATCTAGAGCTGGAGTTACAGACAGTTTGAGCTACCCAACACCAGTGTTGGGACTGAATGTGGATCCTCTGCAAGCACAGTCCATATTCTCAACTTCTAGGCTATTAGCACCTTTGTTTGGATTCTAAAAGGTTATGTCCATGACACGGATTAGTCAGAAGCATAACTTCAGGTCTTCTCAGGCTGGTAAAGGCCTGGACCTCTACGTGGTGTGTGATGTGGCTTTACAATATTCCCAATGATGTGATGGCTTTTGGATGTTCTAGAGCAGTGGTTCTTAACCTTTCTAATGCTGTGACTCTTTAAATACAGTTCCTCATGTTGCGGTGATACCCCCTTTTCCAACCACAACATTATTTCATGGCTACTTCATAACTGCAATTTGGCTACTGCTGTGAATTGAGATGTAAATTTCTAATATGTAGGAAATCTGATAGGCAACCTTCAGTGGGGTTATGACCCACAAGTTGAGAACTGCTGTTCTAGACTTTCACAGCTTTCTGCCCCAAAAGAAGAAAACAGAGAAGAATGAAGACAGTGGCATGCACCTTAAAATCCCCTCAATGTTGTTTATGTGGACAAAGAGCTTGCACAGTGGAGAGGTCACTGTGGCAATATCCGCCTGCCTCAGAGTCCATGCTGCCAAGGTTAGAAGCCATGGAAATGACAACACAGATCTATGATTGCTCCAGAGAACCTGTCTGCTTATCACTCACTGTCCTATGGCTATTTCCTCCATGATGAAATAGTCCTTCCCAGAGGGAGAGACAAAACTCATAAGACTCAGGAAATGAATGAAATTGACAAGGTTCTGGAAGTAAATGAAGCTTAAATACATGTACTGGTTTGGATAGGAATGAATGGTCTTCTGAGGCTCATATATTTGAATGCTTGGTCATGAGGCATGGCATTACCTGAGAACGATTGGGGATGTGGTCTTGTAGAAGTAGGTGTGGCCTCATTGGAGGAAGTGTGTCACTGGGGATGGGTTTTGGGATTTCAAATGCTCCAGCTAGGTCTGTTGTTTCTTTCTCTCTTCTTGCTGACTCCCGACCCGGATGTAGAACTCTCGGCTCCTCTAGCACCATGTCTTCCTGCGTGTCACTATGCTTCCTGCCATGATAATGATGGACTGAACCTCTGAACTGTAAGCCACCCCAATTAAATGCTTTTCTTTATATGAGTTTCCAGGGTCATGGTGTCTTTTTGACTAAGACAATATATAACCTTGGGGTGGGTGGGTCACATGAATTCCTCAAGTTTCATTGACTCCCTGAGTCTTGTCAAGCTGCCTATGAGTGCAGGGAACTACAGAGATTCCCCTTTTGTGAGTCTTCACCCATACTGAGCTTTTTTGGTGATGTTGTTGTCTTTGGATTGGTCAGGCACAATCCTGTATTGTGTAAAAGACCCCAGTAAAGTTCACTTAGTTAGACCTTGGTGGAAATTTTTTTGGTTTGTTTTCTGTGCCCTATCTGGGTTTGAACAATTGCTTGTTCTCACCCTCCCAGGAAAAGTCACCCAACACCCATTGTGATTCCTAAGAGCTGCCCATAATGTGTTCTGGGTACATATGTGTGGCTGATTAGGAGGGATGAGGGGCAGATAACAGTTATGAACAAAAATCAATAAAAGTTAAAACTGTAAACTTCCTTGTACAGCCCTTACCCTGCAAGTTATCAATCTTCACAAGGACTCTGGAGTTTCAATATCAGACAGACTGTCATGATGCTGCTATTATGGGCTCCCAGATTCCCTCCTCGCTCTTCCTGTATAATATGAGGGCCTGCTAGTTGGGGTTTATGTCCTGCCCAGTCCCCCAGCCATTTAGTCCCAGAGAAAATCACACAGAGAGTCTATGTTAGGTTATAAACTGATTGGCCCATTAGCTCAGGTTTCGTACTAGCTCTTATAGCTTATATAGCCCATTATTCTTATCTATGTTAGCCATATGGCTCAGTACCTTTCTCAGTGGGGCAGGTCACATCCTGCTTCTTCGGTGATCTATGCAGGAATGCCGAGAGAGCTTCCTGCTTCCCAGAATTCTCCTATTCTCCTTGCTCTGCCTCTACTTCCTGTCTGGTTGTCCCACCTATACATCTTGGCTAATGGCCAATCAGCGTTTATTTAAATCATGATTGACAGAATCCAAGCAATTCTTCCGCACCATTCCTGAAATTCTTTCTTCCACACACAGTGTGACTCTTTATAGTGCCCTGCATTTGCACACAGTGTGACTCTTTATAGTGCCCTGCATTTGCACACACAGTGTGACTCTTTATAGTGCCCTGCATTTGCACACACAGTGTGACTCTTTATAGTGCCCTGCATTTGCACACAGGGTGACTATGGTGCCCTAAATTTGCACAAACAGTGTAACTCTTTATTGTGCCCTGCATTTGCACACAGTGTGACTCTTTATAGTGCCCTGCATTTGCACTGGCATCAGTACAGAGGTTTCACTTGTTGGCCTCCTCACCTCTAGATTTGTTGATCAGTTTCCCTGCAGGGTTTGAGAACGGTCTCCCAGTTGAAAGCTGAACCCCCAATGGCATGATCATTAAAACTAAGTTAGTCAATTTGAAGTAGCTGAAATCCTGAACCCAAGTTCTGGATAAGCCCTTAAAGGAAAGAGGTAGCACTCTTCCCATTTCCTGACCCTGCTGTGGCAACACGCTGTCCAACTGATCAGAGGTGGGGAGTGTGACTGGCAGTGGTTCTGAGCTGGGCCACATCCCTCCTGACAGTTACCTAAGTGACTTAAGTCACTCCTACTTTGAATCCCTTTCAAGTAGTAACTATTGTATAGCAAGCCCAAATTTCACAGAATTTGGATCCAGAAATGCCTAAAATATCTAGGAGGAGCATCATAGTGAAAGCCAAAATTAGCACTCAGATATGAAGGCCATAGGACAGTGTCCTTCCTACAGCTTGGCAAATTGTTTGGTGGGACCATCACCTGCAGTAATCTGGGAGTCAGATCATATTCTGACCAAGTCTTAACTCCAAAGAAGACAGAATCCTGATGGATACCCATTGTTCTTAGACGCTTTTTGGCAAAGACCCATTAAAGACATTATTGGACTCAGGCAAGAGACAGCTAGCTGACAAATGGTGAGGTAGAAGGGGGTTTCTTCTGAAAAAGAATAGGTCTGGAGACCAGAGACCACCATTTGTGTGGGCAAGAGTGTTCTTCATGGCTGGAATGAAGCCTTTGTAAGCAAAGCTAGGCTTAGTGGTGAGATAGAAATACCTAGAGTCATTTTCAAGCACCTTGCTCTTTCGGTTTAGGGCATTTCGTTGCTGTTTTCTTATCTGTTGTTGTTGTTCTCCTCCTCCTCCTCCTTCTCCTCTTTTCTTCTTCTTCTTCTTCTTCCCCAAACTGAGAAGAAGTGATACAGGGGAGAGAGAAGAATTTAAAAGAAGGGGGAGAGGAAGAAGGAAGGAAAGGGAAGGGAAGGGGAGGGAAGAGGAGGGGAGGGAAGAAAAGGGGCGGCGAGAGCGAGTTTGCGAGTATTGGACCCCTAGGTAAATGTGTCCTTCCTGCCAAGTCTCTTGCTATTGTGTGTTTCCAGTTGTAGTCATGAGCTTGAGATAAGAAGTGGACAGAACACATGGCTAGAAACTGGAAATCTCGGAGGCTTCAGGCTTGAGACTCTCAGCAATTGCTTGAAGCTTCTTACACAAAGCACTGAGCTGAAAGAAACGAGTGAGCTTTTAATGGAAGTGTATTGTGAGAGAAATTAGATTATGCCCTGGCAGCACCTATGACCATTTCAATCCTTAAGTCACCCCTAGGCCTCTGAAATGGCATTGACCGGAAGTGAAACATGAGAACAGGAAGCTTTAAAATGCTGGCGAATGAGTGACCACTGGGACTCTCTCATCATCCTCCTTCCACATGACCGAAGAAATGCATTACAACCGTTTTGCGTATCAGATCCAGGAAGTGCATTACAATCCTTTTGTGTATTAGCTCCCTTGAGATTCTGTCACAAAGTGCAATGAACTTGGGAATCAACCAGTGTACATCACATTGAATTCCATTAATATGCACGAGTGATATGTGTTAAGAAAATAAATAAATAGCTGGATGCAGTGGCACATGCCTTTAATCCTAGTACTCTGCAGGCAGAGACAGGTGGATCTCCAAGTTCAAGACCAGCCTTGTCTATAGAGAGAGTTCCAGGACAGCCAGAGCTACAAAGAGAAACCCTGTTTTGAAAAACCAATCAAACCAAACCAAACTAAACCAAACCAAACCAAACCAACCAAACAAAAAACCATAAGTACATAAAAATACTTGAAAACTCAATATAAAACAAATGTACCATTTTACAAACTACATTTTAAACTCTGTAGGCCCCCTGACCTCTGAGTGACTCTGTTGCTGCTCACAACCACCGTAAACATCACACCTGTATGTTGTGGCTATTACCACCTGTGGCACATGTCATCCAGGGACGTCTATCTTATCTATCCATGGGACTCTGAGGGGGGGGTTGTCCCCCTCTGTCACCGAAACTCTGAATGATCCTCCCTTCCTGTCATCTTTGGACTTCTCACCGATCCACGGCTTGTTCTGATATCAAATCTTCTTCGGAGATCAGAATTCATCTTCAGCAGGGAGAGGGTCTGAAGGTCAAAAGTCTCTTTTCCTTTTCCTGCTCCTCTGTAGGAACTGTCATAGGGCAAGGCTCTTTTTAATCTTTTGGCAAAGGCTCAAGCCCACCTCCCCCTGATTCTGATTCAAGCGGTCTGCTACTTCGCAGACAGACACATACATATACCCGTGCTCTCAGCCTGGGCAGCACCGAAAGCTCTGCTACTTAATCAACGCAATGTCATGACAATACAGACAGTCCTGGACTTAGAATTGTCCAGTTTATAGTGATTTCTCAATTTAACTGTGGAATGGGATGTATACATGTGCAACGATTTTGGTGTTTTTTTTAACTGAAGTATGGTATTCAAGCCACTATGTGAGTGTTGAGTCATTCAAATGCTCTATAAAAAGGCTTTGTGTTAAATGGTCTTGCCCACCTGCCTTGGTGCTATTTAAGGTAGAGGCAGCTGAGCTGTAATGTCCTGTAGGCAATATACATTCAATGCTTACCCGACTTACTATGTTTTCAACTTTGTCATACATTGAGAAGCACCTCTAAGTTGAAAGCATCAGGTCCAGGAAAGCCCTTGGTGAGCAGTAATAAGGTGCTTTACCCCACCTTTTCCTAAGAAGAAAAAGAAATCTTTCTATTTGGTTTCTTCTGCTACCCTCACTTTTGAAGCTTGGCATGAAATGGTTAGTTCATGCGACCCATTGATCCAGCAGTGGAGCGAGGAGCAGAGGGAGGTTACGTGGAAACGCAGCACACACAGAAAGGCTGCACATCAATAATTAGCCAGGCCCCCTGTTAGCAAGTGGATTCACACCATTTCCAAGGATGAACCCAAGAATGTGTTGGAAGACAGCCTCTCTCCAAGACACATTGGGACAGAGCCGTGATAACAGATTAACAAATTCTGGCCAACAGACCAGATATTCTGTTGTTTGACAAACTTAATAAAACAGAGACACTCGCTGATATTGCTTTCCCACTAAATAGAAATATCCCAGGAACATATGCAGAAGGATAAATAAGAATGTGGCTTTGATAGAGGAGTTGGAATGAAAGCAGAATGTGAGGGACAATAGCAGAACTCTCTCTCTTTTCCTATGCTGTGTAACGGCTTCCTGGCCTAAACCCTTAACGGTCTACGTGAGCAAGCGTCTGCTCAAGGACACAGGTTATGTACACATCCAGGCAAATGCTTTTCCAATTTAAAGATCGGTCATAAAAAAAGTGCTTAGTCTCCGTTTATGTTTTGAAGTAAGAATGATGAGAAGAGGCATCCGTGTGTGCATGCTGGGCTCATGTGTGTGTGTATGTGGGGGGTAATGTGTAGCCTCCCTGTGTGTGTCCTGTGCATTAGTGGGGTTGCTTAAATGCAATGGTGAAGATTACAGTTCTCATTTGGGACCTAGGAAGCCAACATTAGTCACATAGATTCTTACAGAAGGCTCCACCCAAGTTCTAAGCCTTCTTGCATCTGGGTCTGATATGGTGGCCCAAGTCTGACAGCCCGTGCTCTGAGCTTGGACATCCTGAGGAAACCAGCACTCTATTCTCAGCTGCTAGCCATGAGTCTCAAAGCTCACCTCTGGCCCGTGGCTCGGAGGGTCCAATGGTGGTGGCCCAGTGACTAGACTGTTTGAAGTTTTTGAAGTCTGCTCAGGAAGCCCTCTGACATTTTCCCTCTCCCATCCAGGTAAATGAAGTAGTAATTTAACTGTGAAAATTTATGGAATGAAAACTACAGTCTGGAGATGAGTAATGCTTGAACGTGCTCCAAAACCTCCTGTCCCAAACCAGCCCAGACCACTTTGCAAGGTGACACTGGCACTGGAGCTGTAAACGCCGTGCATCCCAGGATCAGAAGCTGACATCATTGTGTCTTTGTCCTCATTGGGCAGCAGGGTGATGGCTCTCCGCAGCTTTGTCCCCAGCCAGATTGCTAAGCATTATCCCTGACATGCTGGGTACCTGGCTTCCTGTTGGCACTCAGTCCTGTTGTGTATAGATACAACCCCAGCTACACGGCAGCACTCAAAGACGTTGTTTCATTACCATCAAAATAAGAGAAGACAAAATAATAAAGTAGACTAGCTTTTCCTCTTAAACCTCCATTTCTCATCTTTAAGAATGAGGAGAGAAACGGTCCCTTGGAATTGTGAAAGAGAAAATGGGGTCAAATCACCATGTACTGAGACTGAACAGGGTCAGTCCCCTGCATCTACCTGTAAGCAACCCTGTCAGGGCCCACACACCTATCCCCAGATATTCTGCTTCTTTTTTACTACTTGGGAACTTTATACTTGCATGTCTTGATCAAACCCATCATTCATTCTGTTCTCTACAATGCCTCTTCCATCCCTCCTACCATGATCCCTTCCCAAGCTCATATGGTCTTCTTCAAACCCATTGAGTCCATTTAGTGATGCCTGGATGGCCTGGATACTGGCATCTGCTGGAGCGTGGGTAGTCTCTAAAGGACATCCCTGAAGAAAATAGTCTTTCCCTCCTCCGGCAACCATCATACACTTTCGTTTAAGTGTTCTTCTAAATGACATCTCACAGTTCTGGGTGGGGGATGAAAGGACTTTCCAGAAGAATACAGGGCCACCCTTTCCTGAGGGATGGAGCAGCCAGTGACCTCTGTGAATGGACTCTAGCAAGAAGCTTCCCAGCCACACACATTTGTGTCCCTTTATTCGAAAGGCACATATTGAGCATCCGTGGTGCTTGGTTAGCACCCTTCTCCATGAACAGAGCAAGCCTTGGGTCTCCCAGCTTCAGGGGCTGACACTGGGGCAAAGGAAGAGGACCTTGGGAGCCCAGGGACTTGAGCTTTGGGGCAGTATAAACATCCACGTAGCTGAACCAAGGAGTTCTTCAGAGACTTTGGTATTGGTTGTTGTGGGCTGAAGATGTCTAAAAGTTGGCTTTTTGCCTTTTATTGTAACAAAATAGCTTGTGCTTGAATATCTGTTTCCTTTCCCTTCACCCGTCCTCTCTCCTTCCCTCCTTCCCCTTTCCTTCCACCGTCTGTCCCTGCCTTGAACAAGTGTAGAAGAAAATATTCTCTCCCCAACCTCATGACTGAGACTCAGCCTTCTGGTTTGTGCTGAGATAGAGTTTCCCGAACCCATTTCTCAGGCGCATGTGTATGCGTGTGCGTGCCTGTGTGGTTTGGATGGCTCCTCTTTTGGTGGTTGTTTTCTCCTCTTCCATTTCCTCCTCCAATCCCCTCATCTCTGTGGGAAGCCGGCCTGGGACCCTTGATAATGAGCACTCTCTCAAGTCATCAAAGCTGACCTCAAGCCTTCCAGGAAGTGCTTTTCTCCTGACAGGATAGGGTTCCGCAGTTCAGGTTGCTGTGCCTTCTCTGCACCTTTTCATACATGTCCTTGACCATCATGTAGACTGGGCAGTGACTGCCCACATCAGATCCTCTTTCCCTTCATCCTATGATTCCCTAAGCCTTTGCGAGCAGTCACACAGCACACTTTAAACATATTTAGGGTCAGGCTGATGTAATGCTCAATGGAAGAGCATCTGCCTGATGTGGGAGAGGTTGAGTTTGAGCCCTGTCTTAGTCTCTTTTCTATTGATGTGATATAATACCAAATGACCAAAGCAACTCATAAGGAACTTGTGGCTTATGTTTCCCCAGAATAAGAGTCCATAGCAGCAGGGAGACATGGCGACAAGTGGCAGATATCAAGGCAGGCACATAAAGCTGAGAGATCACATCTTGAAGCAAAAGCAGGAAGCAGAGAGCATGAACTGCAAGTAGGACGAGGCCTTATGCTTACAAAGCCTGCCCCAGTGACGTATTACCTCCAGGGTGGCTGTATCTCCCGACCCTCCCCAAACAGCATCACCCACTGGGGACCAAGTGTTCAAATGCTCAGGACTAGGAGGGACATTTCTCATTCAAACCCTCACAATCCCCATCTTGGGAAAGAAGAAAGAGGAAACAGCCATTCTTTCTTAAATGAGGTAGATCCCATTTTCCAGCAAAGCAATTGAACAAAAGAAACCCAAAATCACCCATTCACTAACTCTGAACAAATTCAATATCATTCTTCAACTTGGACGGCAGCTTCAAACTTTAGGTGCACTGGTTAGTATCAGTTAATGATTTTGAAGTGCTTACTGTGCCTTTGGCGGGCTGCTAAGCATTTAAAAGTCACAGGTAGTGGATAATAATCTCTCATTTAATTCTCTCCACACTCCTACCAGACATGTATTGAGATCTTAAGGAAAGCCCACAATTGAGTGGCTACACATGGAGCAGAGAACAGGCAGGAAAAGAAAAGAGAACTTGGAAGGTTTCCTGTTCTTTCTTTCCTGCTTGATCATAGGGCGGGGTAGCCTGCATGTATATACTTTGCTCTTTTAAGTCTTAGAGGAGCTGATAAGAAGCTAGACCAGCCGCCCTTGCCCAAGCCTGACTGTCTATGGTTCCCATGTTTAGCATAACAGCTCAAACAAGATCTGGGCTGAATAATCTCACCCCACAAACCCCAATTCCTAAGTCTCTAGGATGGATCATTTTTAGTGCTTAGTTCTAGAACAAGGGCCACCAACCAGTGTGGTCTCCCAAGACACTCTGTTACTACCAAACCCAAGTTATTTGTTGCATGTAACGTTATTTTTAAACCATCCACAGCAACAAAAAATGACTGAATTCTGATAAATTCAGAGTAATACTTGGTTAGACCTCTTAAAATTCTTTATGTAATGTCCAATAAAGTCAAATCTAATTTTTACAGAATAAATTGAACCCAAGTTCTATAAAAATAGATTTTCAGGGAAAATGGGAAATTGACAATTTCCCTAAGAAGTTCCTATGAAGAAGTAGTCTCTTCCATTTGAATAATGACAACGAAATCAGGCATTCCTGTATTCTTTCTTTTCCCCTTTATTAATGAATTAGAATACACAATTGATTTAAAATTAAATAAAAATCTCATAAGCATCATTCACATCTTCATTACCAGTCACTTGAGCTTTGTAAAACTGGATTTCCATTTAAATGGCTTCATGTCAAAATGGGAGTTCACTGTGGCTGTGGAAGCCCATCTGAGAAGTAGCCTGACCCTGCTCAGCCTGCAGCCAGGGCTGCAAGTGCAGGCAGCTGCAGTGGGCACAGCCAATTGGGGCACGAGTTCAGTAGCAAGAAAGGTACCCGGGGGGCCACAACCAGCTGGGTCAAGGAGGGCAGGAAACAGTCAGCTGACTGCAGGGTCGGGATCTCCTGAGAGGTCCCCTCGAGACAAGTCTTCTCATTCCCAGGCTGTCATCAGTAGGTCTCCAGCAAATCTGCTTCTGCCCCGATTTCCGAAGGGACCCTTGGGACAGTTTGGGACCACAGACATAGTTTTTTCCTTCATTAGGCAGCTTTGAAATTCTCAGTCAGAGGGATGGGCTCAGACTAAGACTCTGGGGCAACAGTTTTGAGGAATTTTTTGCTTCATGATTCACTAGCTGCATTGAAAATGTGAGAACACAACGTTACACTGTTAATTCTTTTCTAATTCTGACTGTTTTCCAGAAGTGACAGATTTCGGAATAACTAAATAATTTCTAGTGTCACTTTTTTTCTTCCCAATATTAGTGTCACATGTGAAACCTGGTATTTTAAGACTTTTCATCACCCATCTGGCTCTCTAGGAATCTTTTAAAAAGTATAACTTTTAAAATGAATAAAAAAACATGTTTTAAAGTACAGACTGCTGTCCACTTGGTCTACTTTATAGAATTATCCACAGGTGTCATTTTTACCTAAGCGTCATTTTTTTGAATTCTTGCATTCTTCACTATAGACTGCTAGGGAGACTCTAGGGAAGCCACATTTAAGGTAGATATAAGCAAACCTGTATGCATGCACAGCTGGAGACTAGGAGACCTAGTGTGCTTGTTGAGAGTTGATCTTGGCTTTCAGTGTTGCTGATGCCCCGTCATTGGTTCCCATAGAACAGTCACAGAGGACTCCATCATCCCCGGGTACAGGTGGGCTAGTGGGAGAGTCCTTAGATGCTCACTTGTCCTTAGAAGATGTGATCACAAGCATTTAGGAGGATACTCAAACCAGACCTGTTGGCTCAGTCCTTTAATCTCACCTAGGTGACAAGGCAGAAGGACTAAAAGTTCATTGTCTTTGTGAACATGGCTACAGAGTGAATTTAAGACTGTCCTGGGTTGGACAACTTATTGAGACATTTTCTCAAGGTGAAAAAATAAAATAAGGTTTTGGGATGTAGCTCAGTGCTCCAGTACTTGACTGGCATGCATCGGGCCCTAGATTTAATTCATGGTACTGGGGAAAACAAGAGAAAGGGGACTCACGCCGGGCATGGTGACACATACCTGCCATTCCAACATTTTGGAGACTGGAAAGGGAGAATTTCTACTTTGAAGCCAACCAAGGCTACATAGCAAGACCCTTTCTTTAAAAACAAAAGTTAACTGTATGTGGTAGTGCATGCCTTTGCTCAATCACTCAGGTGTCAGCGGCAGGCAGATCTCTGCGAGTACAAAGCCTCCCTTACATAGCAAGTTCTGGGCCAGCCATGGCTTTGTAGTGAGAGACTGTTTCAAAAACATAAACAAACAAAAAAAATACAGCAAAAAAAAAAATCAAAGGAACAAAAAGTAAAAATAAATAGGAGCCCACCCCAGCCCTCTATTACAGGGATATGGTTTTTTTGCTGACATACAACATGTCCTTTCATTGTGTCATGCAGAGCCAATTTCCAAACGAGCACACTTTCACAGAGTGTTTGAGCAGTGGCTGTAGACCTTCAGGCAGCTCCACAGAGTTAGCAAGTCGTTACTACGCTGTCAACTTGTGTGCTGAGAGAAGTCCTAAAGCCTGTTCTCTTTACCCACTCTGTGCCTCAGTTTCTCTTCTACAGGGCTTCTGTTGAAATGAGAGTGGCAAGCCAGAGAGCCAGCAGTGCGTGAGTCATCAATTAAACATGCAGTTACTGCCCATCCACACCCAGAAAGATCCAACCCAAAAGCGAGATTAGTGGATAGAAAAACGAAACCAAACAAAACCTAACAGTGCATTTTAGAAAGACCAGATGGGCTTCACTCCAGAATGCAGCAATGAAGCAGTATTAAGGACTCTAAGTCAGATGTGACTGTACACACTGCCATCCCAGCACTTAGGAAACTGAGGCAGGAGGTTCACCCACTCCAGGCCAGCTTGGGATGCAAAGTAAGATTGTCTCAAAAAAAAAAAAAAGAAAAAGAAAACTATTCATATCCCTTAACACTTTCAGAGATTAATGGTCAATCATGTATTGATATGCCTAAATGCCAAAATGTGTGTTTAAGAAGATAATTGTCCTAGGGTTTCCATCGCTATGACAAAACATCAAGACCAAAAATGACTTGAGGAGGAGAGGTTTTATTTCGCCTCACACTTCCAGGTAACTCTCCATCATTGAGGGAAGTCAGGACAGGAACTCAAGCAGGGCAGGATCCTGGAGGCAGGAGCTGTTGCAGAAGCCATGAAGGGAAGCTGCTAACTGGCTTGCTCACAGGTCAGTCTGGTAGGGGCATTTTCTCAAGTGAGCTTTCTCTCCCTTCCAAAATGACTCTAGCTTGTGTCACGCTGCCATAAAACTAGCCAATCATTTTCAATTCCAATTTAAAATACTAATTTTTATTTTATGTATTGTGTGTGTGTTTGCCTGCACATTATCTATGTGCACTGTGTGCGTGCCTGGTATCCTTGGAGGCCAGAAGAGAATATGAGATCCTCTGCAATTGGAATTATAGATGGCTGTGAGCCACCCTATGTGTGTTGGGAACTGAATCTAAGCCTTCTGCAAGAGCTGCAAATGCTCTTAACCCCTAAGTAACCTCTTCAAATCCTTTAATACTGATTTTTAAAAATCTACCTATCACTGGGCATGGTGGTGCACACTTTTGATCCCAGCACTCAGTTGGTAGAGGCATGTGGATCTCTGATTTCAAGGCCAGCCTGGTCTACAGAGCTAGTTTCAGGACAATCAGGGCTGCCCAGGAAAACCCTGTCTCTAAAAACCTAAATAAATAAACAAATTTATATAATGGATCTTGAGACTTACTTCCTTAACATAATAAAACTATCACTGACACATACACACATACACAGGCACACACACGTGTGTATGCAAACTCTCACATGTACTGCACTATGTATATCAATAATACCGTGTTTTGCAGTAAGACCATAATGAAAAGTGTTCCTACTAAAACGAGCAGTGAGTCAAGCCTTCCTGTCATCACTGGAACTATTCAAACTTGTTCCCAAAGTACTAATTAAAAAGAATCCCCGTAACAAACTGGGAGGCAGCAGCAGTGGGGAGGCTTTCAGTACCTGCTGATGCAAGGGCTGCATAGATGGAAAAGCACAGAAAATATTAAATAAAGCTTTAGATAAAAGCGGAAGAAGTAGGCGGCCAGTCACTGAAACGGTAATTAAATAACAATGGCCTTTTGCCCAACAAACACCAGAGAGAAAGGGAGGCTGCAGCCCAAGTCCCTTGCTCTACATTTTTCAGAAGCTCTGCTGTGATGGCAACGGGAACGTAGCTGAACCAGGATGGAGTCATTTCCAATAACTTACTTTGCAATAGAAGATGTGAGCACAAACAGCAAACACAAATAGGCAAGGCTTCGGGCAGTGAGCGATGCTGTGAAGGGATGCAGGGCACTGATGTGCTTTCGTAAAGACATGAGGAAGGCTAGGTCAGGTGGTGGTAGGAGCTCTGTATGATCCAGAGGGCCTAGGATGACCTCCCTTGGAGGCGAAATTGGTGAAGACTTGAAATGAAGCCTGTCAAGGAAGAGCAAAGGGCAGGAAGTACAGATGGAGGCAAGAGGAAGAGGCAAAGAAAGAACTAATGTGCCCAGAAGAGCTAGGGACTAAAGAAGTTCGGGAATCTAGATCATATTTTGGTGCCGTATAACATCACTGAAGGACTTTGAAGGATACTCTGGTATGATGTCAGAGGTTGTAAGAAAGCTACCTCTGGCAGATGTGTGGGCAATGGGCACTGGAAGTGGGTAGAAACCAGTCTGTGGCCCAGAGTAAAGGAGATGGCCTGAGGTGACTTTAGGGAAACAAGCATAGGTTCGCTCTGCATTCAGATGCACAGAGAGCCAAAAGCACTTGCTAACAGATTGGTGTGAGGGATGAGTAGGAGGAGAAGTGAGGGTGTAACTCAAAGATTCCATTCACAATAGAAAAACAAACAAAAACACAAAATGTCTAAGGAGAAATCACGCAGGAAATGTCCAAAGCCTATGTAACAAAAACTCAAGATATTTTCTGAGGGGTTTAAACAAAAAGAAAGAAGAAATAAAAAACTAGAAAGAGTGTGTATAATAGAGACATTTTCGTACTTACAGACAAATAAAGATGGTTTGAAGAAATACAACTTTGTGGTGTAATTACAACAGAACTTAAACATGACAAAAATGTTACCAAGGCTCATTTGGGATTAAGTTAGGATAATTCTAAAATAAAGAGAGCAATAGCAGAAAACAGTCTATCAGCTACTAAAATGTCAAACAAAGCTTCAATAAGGTGCAGAAAATCACTAAATAGGGACAGATGAAAGGAGTTAACAGATCAAACAACCAGTCCAGGGGTAGACCCAAATACAAGCCCAAGAGGAAAACTTGTGTTCCTATATGCATGTTGTGTGGCTTGACTAGTCCTTTAAACACATAACATGGGCTGGAGAAGTGGCTCAGCCATTAAGAGTATTTGCTGCTCTTCCAGAGAACCTTAGTTCAGTTCCCAGCACCACTGTCAGGCTGCTCTCAACCTCCTGTATTCCAGGGGATCTGGCACCTTTTCCTGACCTCCACTGCACACAAGTGTCATACACACACAAAACAAAATAAAATCAATAAGTCTTTAAAGTAATAATAATAAAAAATGCATAACACAGCATCACAATTTTAATTTAGAATAAATTCAAAAATATCAAAGACAAAAGTAAATGGATAACTTTATAATCTTAGAGTAAGGAAATACATTCTATGCATAATACAAAACTTAAAAACCATGTGAGAAAACTCACATGCAAACTCAAACTATGTAAATATAGAAACCTGTGTGTATGCCAAGAACCAAGCAAGCAAACAAAAACCTCAAAGTTAAAATTTAACTGAATTCATCAAATTCTGGGGGTTTAAATCCCATCTATTTGTTCTAAGTTTCCCATGGGTAGCTGCAGCCAAATATCTGAGTGGTTGGATTGTGTTCTTTCAGAAGCCATGTTTATATCCTACCCCTAGCCCCTGAAAATGTGACCATATAGGGAAGAGGGCCTTCAGAGATGCAATCAAGTTGTGATTTGGCCATTCCGGATTGGGATGGGCACAAATCCACCGGTGAGTGTCCTTATAGGAGAAACATTTGGGCACACACACACACATACACACATGCACACACACACACGGGAGAAGAAGACCATGTAAAACGGACTGTAGAAACCAGAGTAGTGAAGACACAAGATAAGTAACACCACCAATTACTGGAAGCCCCAGAAATAGTTAAGAGGGTTGAGGAATGAATTCTTCCATAGGACCTCAAAGACATGGCTCTACCAGTACCTTGATTTCAGATGTCTGTCCTCTGGAACACAAAAGAATATATTTTTGTTGCTTTGAGCTATCTAGTTTGTGCTGATTTCTTAGACCATCCCAAGGAATCAAGTACACTAATGTCTAATAGACATGTTGAGTTTTATTATAATAAAACTCCCCTTCAGTGTTCTCTAGAGGAACAGAAGCCATAGGATGAATAAACATATCAAAATGGGATTTATTAGCATGAGTTACAGGCTGTGGTTGGACTAGTCCAACAATGGCTCTTTCCCTTTAGAAAGGTCAAGAATCTGATAGTTGTGCAGTTCACAAGGCTGGATGTCTCAGCTGATGTTTGGACTATGGTGACATCCCAAAGAAGTAGCACCAGCAAATTAATGATTCAGTAGCAGAATATATGAACTTGACATCCAGCATGAGGGAAAACAGGCAAAAAGCAAAAGATTCCTTTCCTGTCCTTTTATGTGGGATGCTTCTACAAAATGTGGCCCAGATTTAGGGTAGGTTTTCTGACCACAAGTGATCTAGATTAGGGTGGATCTTGCCACCTCAAATGATCCAATCAAGAAACTCCTTTACAGGTGTGCCTGGATGCTTTCGTTTTAGTTGATTTCAAATGCAGTTAAGTTGATAATCAAGATTAGCCATCACAATTACACTAACTCCTTAGATCAGTGCGCAATTTAAAACTCATGGATTGTTTATTTATGGAATTTATCATTTAATATTTTTGAGTGATAATCAAAACTATGAAAAGTGGAAACCTCAATATAAAAACTGACCAAAAATATCAGATTGTAAAACTCAACATAGTTTCCATAAAGTAACATTATACTTAAATCTGAAAAGTTCTCACAGGATCCTAGGGTAACAGCTCCACTCTTGGCATTTCCCAGTTAGTTAACACCTGTGTCATGGTCTCTGCTGGGAAGACTGGCCTGAGGAATTCATCAAAATCACGGGCCCAGTCTCCCTCCTCCTTAAACTGCATTGCCTAGCATTGCCTGCCAGGCTGACTGTGTGTCACTTCTCAAACCCACAGCATCCTAGTCTCAGGAGCTCTAGTTTCTCTTACAAGAACATGGGATGCATGAAGGGCAGGCACCAACAGGTCTGATCAGTGTATACTCTAGTATGCCTTTCTTCTAGGGTTGCTAAGGACACATGTGCCATATTACATATCACACCATGACCTGGATAAGCTGTATTATAAAAGAATAAAAATTGCTATTAGGTGCCATGTTATTCAAATCCCACAATTTTGGTATCTGTATATTCTTGTTTTAGAATTACTTTGTGTAGATCAATTGGTTATCAAGTGAAGTAGCTCCAATGTGTCATCATTTGTCTTATATAGGCATTAATATTTTACTATTTTATATTTTTTGGTCAGTTTTTGTATAGTAGTTCTCACTATCCATGGTTTTAATTATTATTGCCTAAATATACTGAATTGCAAATTCCAAAAATCATTCTTAAGTTTTAACTTGCGTACTGATCTGAAGAGTAGTGTAGTGAAATCTTGTGTGGTCTCACTTCATCTTACCTGGCTGTGAGTCATCCTTTTGACCAGCATATCCATTGTACATATGCTACTCACTATCTAGTCACTTAATGGCTATCTGGGGTATTAAATCAGCTGTTGAGCTGTTGCTGTGCTAGTATTCCAGGGACCCTACTATGTCACAGTGGAACTTGTGGGAGGCTATTTCACAATGTCCTTGCCATTTACTGTGCTGCATCTCCTCACTTAGGAATTGCATCATCTTACATCATCATCATCATCATCATCATCATCATCATCATTATCATCAACATCAGAAGAAGAAAAGCAAGAAAGAAGAGTTTACTGCAATAAGATATTAAGATATTAGGAGTATTATGCCACTGTTTTCTTTGGATTGAAACATTCCATCTTTTTTTTTTAAATATTTTTATTTTTTATTTAACTTTAGTTTGTGTGCCTTGGTGTGAAGGTGTCAGATCCCCTGCAACTGGATCTTCAGACAGTTGTGAGCTGCCATGTGGGTGCTGGGAATTGAACCCGGGTCCTCTGGAAGAGCAGTCAGTGCTCTTAACCACTGAGCCATCTCTCCAGCCCCCGAAACATTCCATCTTGAGGGACAGAAAAGCTTGTGAGGATCTCAAATCTCACAAGAAACCTGTACGACTTAGGAAGCTCATGAAGCTTACAAGGCTCACAAGATGGCTCCCTGAGTTATATAAGCAGTAAACAATTACTGAAGGAGATAAGGCAGTGGTGTAGCTGCCTACAAGTTGTACAGCAGAGTCCAGGGATGCAGCTTCAAGAGTGTCACCAATCCTGAAGGCTTTTGGATAATGGAGCTTTTGGTCACCTGTGTTCCTGTAAGTAGCCCCCCAATATTCCCTAGCTCAGTAAGCTGGCATTAAGCGGAATTATTTTCTTTGGTCTTTCGTTATCTTTTCTGTATGTGATGAATAGAAACAGTCTCTTTGAGAAACATGTCAAAATATAGAGGGAGCATAGAGGGGGGAGGTTCCCATAAATTGTTAATATGCATGCTCCTTTGTATTGTTAGTCTCTATGAATCTCTTTCTGTGCCTAGCTTGTAGTTAGCTTCCTCATGGGTATGTTGATATAGAAAAATAGAGCCTATTTAGGGTTCAGTGTTATTTGTGGGTTCAAGTATCCATCAGGGTCTTGGAAAGTGTGTCCTATGGGTAAGGAGCAACCACTGTATATAAAAACAGGCTGTGGCTTCTAGAAAGTTTTCGTTTTAGCTTTTTCAGTCTCCCTCCACACATGGGTTGCCGGTGGTCTTGTCAAGATGTCTGATTGCTACGCTCTAAAGGTCTGGATGAGCAAATGATGTCTAAGTAGATCACCTAGCAGGACTTTCCCAGTTCATTCTTAGATGATTGACCCTAAGCAACTGACCCTCTAGCAGTTGCTCAACAGCTGGGCAGGGAAAGGGTGTTCCTTTTATGTGTCACTTGGGGCCACCCAAAACATTGATAGTGCCAATTGCTAATAACTTAGTCTCATGAAAATGCCAGCTTGGCAAAGCATGACAAGCTTTACTCTCCTCATGGTAGCCCGCCAAGGCCTATTCCATGTATGATAAAGCTTTCTGGAATGTTCTTGAAGCTCCCTGGTATGATCTTCATTGTGGAAAGCTGAGGCTGAACCCAGCTTGAAACTGGATTCCTTCCTTTGACTTTCAGTCCTTCAAACTCATCACATTCTTTCCTTGGGGAAGAGGGACCCTGAAATACTGTGAACATCCGAGCAAAGTCAAAATGTCTGCCTCTTAACGTTGCTGTTTAGGCACCAGCACCAGCCCGAGTGAGAAGCTGCCCACCCCGCCCCCATCCCACAAACAGTAGAAAGGTTGAAGGAAGGAGAGGCTGAATGTATTAACTGTCTCCTTGGCCCCGCTGCTGCCCGACTTCCTTTGGGCTCAGCAGACTGTATTAGGCGCCAGACACATACGCATGGTGCCATTTGCGTGTCTGTGTTAAAGTTGACTTAATTAGGAGGGTTTACCTCAAATACACGCTTAAACGGATTCTCCTACTGGTGTCACACTCTCATCTACTGCCTATTGCTATGCTGAAAAAAGAGAAGGCGAACACAGAAAGTGGGCAGCAGCTCTGAAGTCGTGTTTACAGGCATTGATGTGCAGCAGAGAAAGAAAATGGGACTGGGGTCGCGTGAACTCCTGTAGGATAAATAGAGATAAATAATTCAGATTCTCATTATCATAGAGGCATATAGCTCCAGTGCATGAGAGCATCCTGCCTTTGTGGAAATTGGTATGCAGAAGGTATTCAGAAGCTATAGCGTGTAATCTAGCATTAATATTAACATAAATCCAAGGCAGGAATTAGCAATATTTCCAAAGTCTTATAGGATAACTGAATTTACACTATATTGTTTAGTCCTCCTGGGCATTTTAGTAATCGGATAATAGAAATGTTGAAGTAGTTGAGATGTTCTTTATATTGCTCTATGAAAAGATCTTAACACAGTGTCTTTAGCAGACAGTTCTGATAGAATGTGTTGAACAAAAAGAAATATGCCTATTTTGGTAATATGGGTGTGTTTCATTAGCTCAGCCTGCAGCGATATGACATTGCATTCTAAAAGGAATACAATTAATAACAATGAGAGGTGTTTTTCCCCTCAAAGAGTGGAGCTGGAGTGGTTGAGCACAATGTCAGGGCAATTAAGCCGAGGCACTGCATTACCTTTGTCTGAACACCGGCAACATCACCCTGTCTCAATGTGTTGAATCGTTATTTCTTTAGCAGAGAATTCGTAATTTATTTTGATGTTTCCTATAATTCAGACCACTATAATAAAAATGATTTTTTTCAGGTAAGAAAAAAATCTTTTAAAATAACTAGGCAGTAGAAATGAAAATTTCTTTCAATTGGCATAGATTCCACTTTTTTTTTTCCTAGAAGGGAATAAATGGCTGCAAGGAAAACACACACAGTAACTTCTGGGGATTAAGCGGAACCGAATGATCCTGTTGGTAAAGCAGGGACGCACAGAACAACCAGGTGTCTCTGGACTCCGCGCCCTATGGAAGAGCAATCCAGGGGGAAAGTTGTACTTTGAGACTATTAAAATAATCGCCCAGGGTATTATTTTATTCAGTATTAACCTTTATGTTTTATGTTAAATGACAGTGAAGGTTCTGGAACATGGTGATTCCCCAGAGTCTCGGTAGGTGAGATTTCTTTTATCTCTAAAGAGGTTTTATTCTACTCTGCAATGCCAAAACTACTCTTGCTTCCCTTTGCTGGTCACTTTTAATAGGCGTGACGAGGAAGAAAATGTGTTGAAACATGAAAACTCTGCTTTTTAAAAACAGATGATGAAGAAGATTGGCTAAAATCTGATTTCTGCATGCCCAGTCTGCTTCAAGCTTCCAAAGCCATGGTTGTTTGGGCAAGGGTAGACTGCTGGTGATAGGGGTGAGGGGAGAGGGAGGCAAACAAATCCATCAGTCATTTCTGCTCACCCAGGTTTACCCTGATGGACTTGCCTTGATGGACATACAGAGCTATAAGCGGTATCTAGAAATGCCACTATGAGTCTGGGCCTTCGGGTATTAATACCCAACTCCATTTCCACTCATGAGTGATGTATTAAAATGTTGTAGGTAATAAATTGTTAATCTTAGAGGCTCTAGGTGATTTCTTACTCACACGGGGACTGAGTTAATGTAACACCCTGATCATTGCTCTGACCGCCTTTCCTTTCTGGGTTATTTTTTGCTAGCCTTCCAAAGGCAGTCGGCTCCATTGCCAACTCCCTCTGTCTGTAACCACTGCTTAGTTCCTGCATATATGCAGACGCACACACCTCTTCAGACAATTAAATCTCACCAAGCTGCTAGGGGACAGGAGGCCTCCGCGTGTTACGCGAGCAGCCCCCCTCCCCTGCTAAGTATTATTGACAAATCCATCAAGGGCAGTGATGCATTGGCTTCCACCTTACCTAGAAGGACACTAGGGCAATGGTGACATGCTGTCACCGTGGTAACTGCGGCTGAAGTGAACAGCCTGTTAGGATAGGTGACCTCTGTTGGCAGTGAGCCTAGAGATGTAGCACTCACCCGGCTGCCATGTCATGGGGACCCCAAGGAACAGCCCGGTGCCCTCAAATTGATTCATTAGGCCCTAAACGTATCGATCGCTCCAATTTGCAGGAATTTATTATATTGATATTGGACTGATTAACATTTTGTGCCAGACTGGTTCGATATGTGCTTGTAACAGCTTTTAATGATTAATTGACTTTTATGATTCCATCTCAGGGCTGTCAGTGAGCTGTGAACTGTGGGCAGGCTTGTTCCTTGACTGTCTCTCCAGTGGCACAGGGCAGTGATTGAATACCTAGGAAATTAGTGTCCTTGCTGTCTCATTTTATGAAAGATAAATGCTATGACATTTAATGCAGACCTTAATTTAGAACAGAACTAAGCAGATCATTTTGCAATTTAATCATAAACAGGTAAATATCAAAACTTGTTTAGCATTTTACAAGTTAAGCACACAGAAAACGGAGGCAAAGCAGAGAAGGCGACAAGGGAGCCGGCAAGAGGTAAAATAAAATAACGTGGGTTGGAACTGCACGGCAATTTAATAATCACGTAATTTATTAGGGGCAACATCCGAGCCCATTTTTCGGCCCAGAATATACTGCTCTCATTCACTCGGTGGCGAGCTCAGGGCGTGCCGCTTGGCATAAGCTGTAAAGTTAGCATTTACCTTCAGGGCTGAAGGCAACCCTGCAATATTGCCTGGTGAGTCGAGGAAAACACATTGACTGATTTGCCACAAAAGTAAATAGCAGAAAAAGGGACAGGCTCCAGTTTAATATGTGTCCCTGACATGTAATAAGGGGAATATCACATTCAGCATGGTTTATGTGTTACCTAAAACAACCATAAACATTATGAAAAGACGGCAGGAGAAATGAGATTTTATTGTGCTCGCTAACAACAGAGAGAGAGAAAGAGAGGGAAAGAGGAGGAAGGCTGGGGGATGTCAGCTCACACCTCTTGCATTCATATTTAAAGCATATTTTCTGCCTTTCATTTTAATTAAAAGACTTAAGTTAGGGGGAAACTGTCTAAACATCATGTCAAATTATTCATGTTTGTACATATAAGGAATGAGATGAAATGGTTTTGTGCGCGCTTCTTCCTTTACTGTTGAGTAGTTTTCTTCCTTGCTGTGCAGGGTGAGGACACCTTTCTCTGATGTGAGGTTGTCAGGGGATGCAGACTCTAACCATTTGCAGTGTACATATTTTGCGGCCCTCATCTGAGGTCTGCTCAATCCACAGCAGTTCCCTTTGCTCCAGTTCTACAGTGTTGAAAAGGATTGGGAAGTCACCCAGCCCTGAATGACAGAAACACCCATAAACATCTTGCAGCTTTGATCACTTCTGAGCTGAGTCCAGGCTGTCTCCTTGTCTCCCTCACATCCTGGGCTTTCAATCTAACATCACTTCTACTTAAGCTTGGAATAATGGCTTTTTTGCGATTTCTTGTTCAATGGTAAGAATGAATTAACTGGGCTCCAGGCTATCCATGTTTCTCTGCTTCTATATACACCCTTCTGTGTGTATGCGCCTAGGTTATTAGCCCAGGTTATAAGCCATGCTTACTATCAGGCGCTCTTGGCTATGCATGGCACTATGATGCCCCTGTTCAGTGCCTACAGCCCACCTAGGGTGCCCTTTTCGATGCAGGAACTCAGAAAGCACAAATACCCCACTGTAGCTGAATCACAGTCCCAAACCGCAGAAGACATTTTCAAATCTGCCCTTTCTTTGATTGGCCTAAGGGTCTTCTCCCTTTGGGGACATTCTTTTCTGAGAAGTCTTTAACAGGCTGGCAGTGTTTCCTTACGCTGAATGAAATCTTGCGGTGGAACATTTCATCGGATCCAGACCCACACAAGCTACCAATAGGCTGGGGCATGCCCCGTGTAGATAGTCTCTAGAGAGCCGCCCATCATGAAGAAGCATCTGCTTCTCCTCATTGCTCCAGCATGCTCCATGCCCATGTGCAGAGGGGAGGCATGGGCTGCTTTCCAATCGTTCCCTTTACTGATGGAAAAGGCCGCTTTTTCTTGACCCACCACTGCAGCCTCTGCCGCATCTGGTCCCCCCCCTCTCCGCTTCCTTATGACACCACAAGAGGTCCTTGTTTCTCACAGGCTGAATGAGCTAGGAGCTTGTCTTGAGACTCCCGCTAGAGTTTATGTCTGCGATGCTTTAGGAGGTGGGACTGCCTGGAGAAAGTGTGCCATTACCCACACCACCAGTGAAGAAAGTGCATGAGAACCCTGAATGGCAGAGAAGGGAGGAACAAAGAAGGTTCTGGGTGCAAATTTTTTACTATTCCTAATGATCCCAGAAGCATAAGAAGTGTATAGGGAAAGGAAGCAGAAGTGTTCTTCATAGCTGGAAAACCATCTTTCTGTATACTAATAATCCTGGTCCTTAACTGCAGATTCAGACTGACCTGAGGCTGTGCTCAGCCCTCGTTCCGTTAAGTAGTGGATGTGTGATACAAACACTGACAGAGACCACACAGGCAAATTGCAGACTCGCTGTGTGCTGGTTCTGACAGCTTTCCTCTCCTTCGTAGTGTCTCATGAGCATCACACACCCATACTCCCTGTCATTTTAGAGCCCAGCCCTCTTCACCTGGTCACAGTGCATCTGTTTCAGTCCCCAGCACTCACTTCCCAGGGAGAGTCCCAGAACTCACAGAAAACATGCTTGCCCCTCTTTCCAATCACTCACCGAATAGCTTTCTATATCTATTGTCTTCTGGCTCTGCCGTCAGCTGCAGGTCATATCATTATCAGAAATTCCATGATAAATTTAGCAGAGGGGGAAAATGTACAGATTTCCCCAAGCGGACAGATGGAATATATTATCTCCTATTCTGTGCCTATTAATTTTCAAAATGCTCATCTTTCAGTAAACATTTTAGTTCAGGTAAAGAAAGTTACAGGGGTAGGAGATGTCTTACTCCAAATTCAGCATCTAAGGGAAACAAAAGCAAAACCAAACAAAATCCCAAATTCCTTATTTTTTTTTTAAAGTTTTATTTGTAGGGGCTGGAAAGATTGCTCAGCAGTTAAGAGTACTTGCTGCTCTTGTAGAGGACCAAGGTTCAATTCCCAGCACCCACATGGTGATTTATAACCACCTATAACTCCAACTGCAGGGAATTTGGTGCCCTCTTCTGACCTTCAGGGGCACCAAGCACACATGACATGGTACACATGCATATACATGGGCAAAACACACATAAAATAGAAAGAGCAAATCTAATTTATAAAGATTTTTAAAAGATTTATTTGTGACTGAGCATGCATTTAATCCCAGAATTTGGGAGGAAGAAGCAGGCAGATCTCCTAGTTCAAGGTCAGCCTGGTCTACAGAGTGAGTTCTTGGACAGCCAGGGCTACACAGGGAAACCCTGTCACAAAAACAAAACAAAACAAAACAAAAACAAGCAAACAAAAAGATTTATTTCTATTATTTGTGTGTGTGTGCACTATACATGTGGCTATATACATGAGTGTGCAGGTACCTGCAGAGGCCAGGAGGGGGTGTCATATCCCCTGAAGCTAGAGTTGCAGACAGTTGTGAGTTGCCTGATGGGTGCTGGGAACTGAACTTGGATCATCTGAAAGAGCAGTAAGTACTCTTAACCACTAAGTTAAATGAAAATATTTGTATTTTACAATGTACCTTTTAAGATATAATTTTTTAAAAAGTAAGTTTTACAATAGGTATTTAAAATTTTCATATCACGTGAATGTGTGTTTTGCCTGTATGCATGTTTGTGCCCCATGTGCATGCCTGGTGCCTGTGAAGAGGGTGTCAGACGTCCTAGAATGGGAGTAACAGAAGGTTGTGGGCCACCCTGAAGGTGCTGGGAAGAGAAGCTGGGTCCTCTGTGAGAACAAGTGCTCTTGACCACTAAACCATCTCTCTGTCTCTCCAGTCCCATCAAAATATTTTCCTCCATTGATTTTATGAATAAGATCTGGAAGGGACACCATGGTATATTTTACTCCTCAATCATAACATAATACAAAAGACATACAGTATACTGCATATACCAGAAATCCTAGCATTCCGTATTTTACATTTTTTAATTAACATTTCTATTATATGTTGTAATTTTATTTGACAGTTATTGCCTTTTAAATTGATGGCATAGAAGTTAGGTTAACGTGATCCCAGCACTCAGAAGCCTGAGGCAGAAGGATCAAAATTTGAGGCCAGCCTGGGCTACATTGTTAGACTCTGTCTCAAGAACAGTAAAAATTTGATGACACAAATCATCATTGATTTGAAGACTTATTTTATTTCATTCTATAGCCATATTTGTGTGTCTCTAGTCTGAACAGGGAAAGATAATTTTATTCATGTCTGTATTCGTCACTTTTCTTCATTGTGACCTAAATACCTGACAAATGTCACAGAGTGGAGGAGAGACTTCTGTTTGGCTCATGGTTACAGAGGGCTTCAGCCTACGGAGGCAGGGAAGGCAGCTAGATCATATCATGAGCTAGGAAGCAGAGAACAGAGAGAGGACCAAGTAGGGTAAAACCTTCAAACACCTGTCCCCAGTGACACACTTCCTCCAGACTGGCTGCTCCTCCTGGAGGCTCCACGGCTTCCAGAAATAGCACCTTCAGCTGGCAGGCAGGTGTTGGAAACGTGAGCCCGGTCCAGACATTTCCATTTAAATGATAGCAACGTTAGTCTTCTTGGGTGACTACCTCAAAGGACCACAGGGCTAAGCAGCCTCTGTGTAAAGAGAATTTATCACTCATAGCTCTAGAGCTCATCCAAGCTCTAGAGTGTCAATGTGGCTGAGCTCCAGGGACTGCCCTTTGCAGGGCTGCAAACCTCCTGCCTTCTCATTTGATCAGATGAGATCCCTCCCAGTTCTCTGACCTCTTAGGACCACATGAATTCCATTCCTGAAGGCTCCGCCTTGACACTGCCTGCATCTCCCAAACCGTGCCTGCAAAACTCGCCATACAGGGCTTAGCTTCCAACGGGTGAATATGAGGGGACACGAACAGTCTATAATATTTAGGACAATATTTTTCTCAGCTGTTTTCATAGTTGCATATGCTGTAGTTTTAAACTTAGCCAAGTTTATCTCTTCTGTCTTTATCAGGCCCCAGAAAGGAAGCCTTTATTGGCTCCCATGTTGTGGTCTTTGTAAAGATGCTGAGAAGTCAGCACATGCTTCCAAATATCTCAACTTGGTGGGAGTACATAGAAAATGCCTCATTTGGAGTTATGTCTCACGTTTTCTCTAACTGTTTCAACAGCATGCAGATTAAACAACCGACTTTGGGGTCATCATTGCATGATGCTCCATTTCTTTCCAGCCCGGGGATTCATTCGCATGAGGATAGGGGACATCTCCCTTACCTGCATTGCTTTGTGGACAAGCTCAGCCCTGCCTTGGTCCTGTGCCCTTCTGAGTAATGTGCAGTGTGCTTACGAGCCTCGGTGAGCCAGGAGGCAGTGTTTCTGGGGACAGTGTGGCTGTGTGGTAACATCCCCTGATTCTAGTTCTTCTTCCTGATCCAAGTGGGAGGAGAAAATAAGGAGCAAAGAGAAGCTCCTTCTTGCTTCTCTCCCAAGTGTGTCTTTACTAAGATACACAATTTTTATGTACTTGCCAGGTTTGGGGTACAGAGGTCCCCAATTCTGGGTGGAAGAACTACTAGGAACTTCTCGAGAAATAAAGACTTAGCGTGAGCTAGGGAACTGTTGGTGGCTTTTGTTTTCAAACCTGACTAGCACATAACCTCGGGAAGCTCACTTTCCAACACTGGTTCCATTCCTTCCTGTATACATTGAGGACATTTCACATTCGAAATATAGTACCAATCTACAGTGGCCTCTCTACATTGGCATCTACACATCTCACACACACATATGCATGCATCACACATACATATGCATGCATGCATGCACGCACATGCACACATGCTCCCACTATATCTGCAACCCTGGTTTACTTCCACTGCAGGATTGTTGGGTATTATCAACACACAGATGTGCTTTTGGGTGTGAGAAGGAGAGGAGAGGGAGAAACAATGCCACGCTGTGCCTGTGGAGGTCAGAGCACAACCTTGGGAATCATTCTTTACTTGAGACAGGGTCTTTTGTTTACTGCTGAATGGACACCATGTTAACTGGATCTGAAAATCCTCCTGTTGCCATCTCCCATCTTTCCATGGGAGAGCAAGGGTTACAGACATGTAGACAACTGCATCCAGATTTTACATGGGTCTGGGGATCTAAACTCAGGCCGCCAGGCTTGTAACATTAGTGCTTTCACTACTGAGCCACCTCCTTGGCCCCACATTTGGGTTTTAATAGCAAGCTTATATGAAGACAGAAACAAACAGGGTTATTTAGGGTACTTCACTAGCTACTTTTTGCTGTGACAAAGTTAACTTCAAAAAAATGAAGGGTTTATTTTGGCTCTCAGTACCAGGGTGCAGTCCTTCACGGCAGGGAAGTCACAGTGGTAGATGCTTCAGGTGGCTGGTCACATCACATCTGCCCAATCAGGGAGGAGAGTCAGATGGATGCTGTGGGTCTCCCCACCTCAGTTAATCTCATCTACCTACTCCCTAGCACACAGGCCTGGAGACCTGTCTTAAATGTGATTCTGGATCCCACCAAGATGACAATCAATATTAACCATCAAAGGCAGAGCTCAAAACTGCCATGTAATGTGTGCAGGTGGTTCTGCAGAAGGGTACACAAGAGTCAGAACTCAAGGTCCTTGATGCTCAGAGAGGCAGTCTGTGCTGTGTCTAAATCCAGGGCCTGACCTAAGGCGTCCAGATCCCATAGGCAAAGACAATGCCTTCCGTCAGTTACGAGCATGTTATATGCCACAGAAGCCCATGTTAGAATGGGCCACTCCAGAGATGGGCACAGAGCCTGCCAGGAGGCTTTCTCCAGGTTCAAGGAGTGATATGTGGAGTAACAGAGCATAGGGCACCGGAGTAATTAAAAAGAGGGGGCAGTGTGGACTCCTAATTCAGGCTCTGAGACTGGTGGCTGATGACATCTCGGATGTTCTAAGGCATGTTCTGTGTACCACGGATGAGTGAGGGGATTAAACAAACTAAAGAAAACAAAGTGAATATTAAAACATGGGATGTTCATCACAGACTGACTTCTGACAGGCAGGGCACTATTTTGCATGATCTCCATCCAAAGTTTCTGGGTCCTTGGGGTTGTTGCTTCCATACTCTTTGCCCTGTGACAGCCTTGGGACGTGTTCAGACAGCTGAGACTATTATCTCCACCCAGACACGGGGTTGAAAGCGGCAGAACAAACACAGAAAACTTTGCAGCCAGGTTGGATCTAATTAGAAAGAGTTTGTAAGAGTCAGAAGGATGAGAAACACGAGCTGGAAAACTCTGAGTCATTGTGGCTGCCTTGGGATGAGGAGGGAATCCTAGCACAGCATCCTATTACTTTTTTCTGCCTTCCGCTTAGGTGCTAGGCTCCGGTCCCATGTCAAGTTCTACTTCATGCTGAGTAGATTCCCAGTGCTAACTGCTATCTGCCATGTATCTATCTCTGTGTCTCTGTCTTTATGTCTATCTACCTGTGTGTCTCTCTGTATCTGTCTGTCTGTCTCTCCCTTTCTCTCTCTCTCTCACACACACATACATTAGATCTTTAGATAAAAGTGTGATACAGAGAAGGGCAGATCTGCCCAGAGTTGTTTACTCAACACTAGTTATGCCTAACTTTTAGTGGCACACTTTCTGTGTGCCAGATGTGACTCTTGTGCTAGATGTGTTTGATCTTTCTTAATCGTTAAAGATTTTCACAGAATCCACTGGGTATATAAGAACACTGAGGCACAGACAGGCAAAGGGCCATGAAGATAATAGATAAATAATCCAAGGTCTCTACTGGCACAACAAAATGCTAACAGTCAGCCAGCTGTCATATACAGCAAACACTTAACATAATTAATGTGATAATACCCAAATTTATAGAATTTCACATAATTTAATTCATATGTAGCTGTGCCTCTGTAGTTGTTATTACTTAAGCACCTGCCAGGTATAAGTCCCTTTTGCATGCACTCTGTCTTAACCCTCGCCCATTTCAATGATATCAGCGCAATAACCATCTTCATTGAAAACAACCCAAGGTCTATGCAGATGGTTCTAATCGTAGGTATTTCTTTTCCTTGAGTAGGGGATCAACCCTTGCCCTCTGCAGAGGACTCAGAGACTGCCCCTTTCTTCTGTGTGGCTGTGTCACATAAAGCAAGAGTCTATTCTCTGTCCTTCAAAGGCCCTAATAGGAACAGTTCTAGCCTTGCTGCAGAGGGACAGAGGTTTTCAAAATAAAATCTAGCTCCAAGGTGATCAACAGAAGGTATTTACTAAGGATAAAGGCATGGCTGGGCTCTTCATAGTTGTAGGAGTGCCTCCATCTCACCATGGCCACCTGTGTTTATCCTCATCTCTTAAACAGTATGTAAGGCCCCAACTACCTCCACTGATTGACTGAAGAACCTGAAACTCAAGCTTTATACTCCTTCTATTTTTAGGCCAGAGATATAAAGATACAGATATATTCATATATGAATATATATATATTCTAGATTCTTTATGTGGGAAGAAATGAAATATTTATAATTTTTCCAGTTCCATACATTTTTCCACAGATAACATAATTTCATTCTTTTTTTAAAAAAAATGTTGTTTATAAAGCAAGTTGATTTCTACAGAGGAGGTGTCTTATGTTTATGGCCAGTGAAGAAATAGAAAGAAACTCTACCTCTAAGAACTGGGTCCCCGAGGCCTCGGCAACAGTATGTTGTGTTTCCCCACCGAAGATGTGGGAATGATGAAGGGTCAAACTAGTCACCAGCTGTTCAGAGTTACACAGGCTCCAAGGTAGACATGACAGATTTTCTGGGCCAAGAGACCTGCTGTCAGAGGGGAGGTTAGATTGAAGGTCAGCAAGAGACATCCTTTGCTAGCTGCTGATTTTCTTTAACTACCTACTGCTTGCCAGAAAGGAACCAGTTATCTTGACAGCCAGCACCTCAGTGATAAGTTCTCCCAACAGAGAGGGTGCACAGATATAACATGTGTGGTCCTAGCCTCCTGCACCCTGCTAACATCCTCAAAATGGTACTGTTTAGCTGCTTTGTCCCACATATGGCCTGCAGTTCCAGAACTTTCCACGATGAGACGCTGGTGGGTCATGGCATGGCAGAAAACTTCTTGGTTATCCTGCACTGGTTGGAGGTCACTGACATCAATGGCCCTTGTTGGGGAGGATGGCAGAGAAGACATCTCTGGACAGTGGACAGTTTCTAGTGGGCTCCATAGATCTGGGAGTTTATTTTGGATATAAGCGAGGTTTTAAAGAAATGTCCATGGGCCTTTGAGGCATCAGTTCTCCTGGGGTCCCCGGAGCAGCTGGAGCAGCCACTATCTCACCATCTCTTTCTGGCCTACTAAGTTTTTTTGTTGTTGTTTTTTTAAAGACAGGGTTTCACTATGAAACCTGACTGTCCTGGAGCTCACTATGTAGACACCAGGCTGATCTCGAACTCACAGAGATGTGCCTGCCTCTGCTTCCTTAGTGCTGGAATTAAAGGCGTGCCAGTATGCCTGGCCTCATTTTATTCTTCTTTATGACAGCAGAAAACTTTCTCGAGGATGTGTTCCACACAGTCATTATTCATCCATCCGTTTACGGACATCTTAGCTGATTTGATAATCCATGCAACTTGAACTTAAGAAATAACATTAATGGTGATGACCAATATCCAGATTTCAATTGTATAGTCTTCAGGGCAAATAAACCTCTCAGAGAAAGCTGTCTTCACCAATCCCTATGGCTTCTCTCCTCAACGTGTTACAGTTTGGATCTCAGATGTCCCCCAGAGCTTCATGGGCTAAAGGCTTGCTTGCCAACATGGGGCGGTGCTGAGAAATAGTGGAACCTTTGAGGGGTTAGACCCCTATGGGTGGGAGGAAAGTTCTATCATTGGGGGTGTTCTCTTAAAGGAAATATTGGAACCTAGTCTAGCTTGCTTTCTGTTTCTGTGATTTAAAAAAAAAAAAAAGGAAAGGAAAGCATGACCAAAAAAAAAATTGGGAGAGATCACAGAGGAATGCTGCTTACTGGCTTGCTTCCCCTGGCTTGCTCAGATACCTTTGTTATATGGTCCAGGCCCATCTGCTCAGGGATGGCACAGCTCACAATGGGATGGGTCCTCCAACATCAATTATTAATCAAGAAAAACACCCCCACAGACATGCCTACAGGCCAATCTGAGAAAGGCAATTCCGTAAAAGGCAATTCCCCAATTGAGATAACCTCTTCCTGGGGACGCCTAGATGTGTGTCAAGTTGACAAAAACTAGCTCTCACAGGCTTTGAAACATTCTCCGTCTCTCCCTCCTTCCGGCCTCTGAGCTCAGCATCTTGGCTCCGCCATGTGCTCCCCACTATAGCGTCCTGTCTTAGGACAGGCCCAAGGCAACCACGGACTGAACGTAAGCAACCACGAGCTGTATAAATCTCTCCTCTGTTGAGTTGCCTGTCTCAAATATTTTGTCACAGTGACAGCGAGCTGATGAACACATAACCCGAAGCATAAATCTCTGAAGTGGAAAGCTTTTTACAACGGAGATCATTAAAGTGACTTGAACGGCGCAGGAGCCAGAGTTCCTCACTAATTCCACTGGTAAGTAAATGAGTAAGCTTGAGAAGTCACCTTGAGCCCTGACACAGCTGCATTTGCTTGTTTGGAGTCGAGGAGGCGGGTTTTCCGAAGCACACCCCCCCCACACCTCCAGTTGTGGGCCATTTCCATTCCAGAAAACACGGTGAAATGCGTCACTCCATCACATGACGAGTGAGGGGGCTATGGTCTAGAGTGCAGCAAACACCCCCCCTACCCCCCCACCCCCCGCACAGTGGCCCTTCCCGCACCTGCCCTCTCCCTCAGATTCTAGGTCGGGCTCACAGCACCAGAGGATCTGCTTTGAGCACAGGTGTGTCCTTGAGTGGTCTAATGGAAGAATTTTGCTGTTAATATTTTTTTTTCTGAGTACCAAAGAAATGCTATTTTTTTTCCAGTGAGTGATGAACAAGATGTGCTTTAGGCTCCGTCTAAATGATGTATTTCTTCAACCAGAGAGTGAAAACTCAGATGGTTTGTACCATATTTTTGTATATTTAGAAACAGCTGGTTGATTGACTGGATTTTTAATTTTTCATGGGAATGTTTGATGTTAGGGAGACTGCACTGTCAGAGTCCTCTGAGGGGGGGAAAGATTTATATAAAAGTTTTTTTTCCCCATAGCTATTTTATATTTCATGAAATGGCTGTGAGGAGAAACATGGCAGCTGAAGAAAGGATTTCCCGCACCACAGTATCCAAAGTCCTGGCCACTGTCCCCACTCGTGAAACTGCTCATCTCAACTTTCGAGCCCAGCCTGTTGTTTTCTCTAGGCCCCTCTGTCACATTTCAGAACCGGCCTTCCGGTTTGGGACTTGCTGCTGTGTATGTGTTGAACAAACAAGGCTAAACATTTGGTCAACCTGTTTAAGCCTCTAAGATGCAATAAATAAATTAAAAAATTAAAAAAAAAACAGGCCAATGACCTTCAAGTTCAGCACATAGTAGACACCCTCTAAATATTCATCAGGTAGATATTCAATCAACATTAAATAGTCATTAATGTTTAACATACTGAAATAGTAACACATCATTACTGTTATGTAGTAATAAAATATTGATATAAATTAATATATTATTGCTAATATAAAGTATATTAGACTGAACTGAGTGTTGTCTCTCATGGTACCACATTCGGGTAAAAGAAATGGCTCAAACGCTTTATGAAACCCTGACTGGAAAAGAGCCAATATTTATCGACTTTGTCACCGATGTGAAGACCAGGACTAGAAACCATATACATGGTCTCACAGTTCCTACAGCTTGTAGATGCGGACAGTTAAGGCTCTGAGAGGTGAAGAGGTGCACAACCAGCAGCCAGAGAAACTGAAAGTTAACCTGGGCTAGTTTTGTTCTGAAGGCCATTGTGCTACTGGATCCTCCTCTCTTGAGCTGTCTCTCTTATGAGTCTCCCCAAAGCATTTCTGTCTCCTTGGACTATTTTGCTGCTAGACTAACATGGTTGAGGGAAAAATGTGGAATTTATTCATGATGAAGGCATACCAGCGGGAGGAGGCACAGGTCAATAGATGGGTGGGTGAATCTGTGCCTCTAGACGGGGCTGTGGAGGAATTTAGGAATGGATTACCTGTCTTCTCCTAAAAATGCAAGGGTTCACCCCCTGGTAAGTGCAAAGCCCATGCAGGAGCAAGAGAGGAAATAATGAAGGAAGGTTTACTTGCTGCAGACAAGCAATACACTGGAGAAGATTCTCAAGGCACTGCCTCCCCACACGCCAAGCAGGAAGCTTTTATTTACTCGGGAAAGACTGCGACATGCTCAGTTTGAGGTCATCCATCACATGGTCAGAAAACAAATGGAGCACCATTAGGTGGAGAGTTTAATATTAAAATAAGGAAAGCTGCCGGGCAGTGGTGGCGCACGCCTTTAATCCCAGCACTCGGGAGGCAGAGGCAGGCGGATCTCTGTGAGTTCGAGACCAGCCTGGTCTACAAGAGCTAGTTCCAGGACAGGCTCCAAAGTCACAGAGAAACCCTGTCTCGAAAAACCAAAATAAATAAGTAAGTAAATAAATAAATAAATAAAATAAGGAAAGCTTATTCCAGTTCACCCCAAAAGAGCAAGTCAGTGACTTGAACTGGATACTGGTTCCTTGTAAGTTTCACTGGGCTGGGGAGGTGGCGGAGTTTTATTTGAAACAAACAAGCAAGCACAAAATCAGCAAGAGCAATGGAACCTGGAAGGGTCCATTAACCTTCATTTAAAGGGCAGTAGTTTTTCCCTGTGCAAGCAGTCATGGTTCCTAAAATGCCTTAAGTAGGTAACATCCTGCAGGTTTGGCAAAGCTCCAGTTTGGCGCCATGGGGTCCTCACCTCTCAACACAACTGAAAGCATTGAATTGGGGTTCAGGAGACCCAGGACAGCAAGAGAGAAGGAAGAGCTAGCAAGCTCGCGCTGGCACCCAACAAATGTCAGGTTCACAAGAATGCTTGGGGTTACGTTCCTCTTTCGTCAGATCCGGTGTTCTTTAGGCAATGAGCTGGGTATTATTCAGTCTTGGGTATTTTATTGAGGCCATTGACGGGAAAGAGAAGAGGGTAAATGTTGTAACTTGCGAGAGCCCTCTAGGGTCACTCATCAGTATGATGCATTCCAAAGGAACCCTTCATACAACAGGGCAGATATCCAAAATGGTAGGAGAAGGAAAGGCACCTAGATCAGCTGCCCCTTCTCATTCCTGGAAAGACCGCCAAGGTTCAGTGACTTGCCCCTTGGATTCAGACAAACCAGTGAACAGAAATGAAAAACATCTAAGGAAAGGCTATTAATAATGTGTTTGCTATATATTCAACATGTGTCAAACTTCTTCCTTCTACCCAATTCAGCAATGTCTGCAACAGGCACAAGAATTGTTCTGTTACTGGTGCTTGCCAGGAGCCTTTCTGCACAGAGCCAAGCAGCTATGCAATGCTGAAGACTGCTTAGCTAATGGGCAACTGAACTACAATGGTACCCTTTCTAGTATGGTTTCCGGGTTGAGAATTCTATGCTGTCCTAAAATCACTGCCTCTATCAAAGGGAGAAGTGTACATAGGGGAAAAGTCCTGATCTCCTGACATTGGCCCAGGGCTGTGATTTCTCCAGCCCGAAATAGTCTCGTTTATAATATATAGAATATGAACTCTTTGAATGTACACACGTGAGGATCAAATCAGATCATGGAAATTATTCAGTAGTATGCTCTCTGCTTACCAATGGGCATCCTTACTATTTAAATTTTTTAAAAAATTGTACCTATTTGTTTATATGTGTTGTGTTTCTACACATGTATGCAATGTGCAATGATGATCAAATCAGGTCAAATGGCATATTTATCATTAAAATTCTCTTTACTTATTGTCATCCACAGTTACCCTACTGGGCTATATGGACTATGAAATGTCATTCCATCCCCACCCCACCTCCCGCCATGTCTAGATGCACTACTCTGTCGCTACCATGGTGAAGGTAAGTGAAGATAAGACCTTCTTTTATTTTACATTGAGAGAGAAAGAGAGAGAATCTCTCATTGAGAATCTAATTGAGATTCTAACTGAGAGAGAATCTTGCTCTCTCTCTCTTATGGGTTTGGGTGTTTTGCCTGCATGTATGTCTGCATACCATGTACCTGCCTGGTACCCTTGGAGACTAGAAGAAGGTGTTAGCATCCTGGGAACTGGAGTTACAGATTGTTGTGAGCCACCATATGAGGGCTGGGAATGGACTCCCCATTGTCTCGAAGAACAGCGATGCCCTTAGCCTCTGAGCTACCCCTGCAGTCCTCAAGGTGAGAGACTGTCTTATGCCGTGTTCCGCCCTCTTCAAATGAAGCGGGGCTGCTGCCAGTTTGTGAGAAGCCGGGTTCAACTCACTTTATGAAGCTTGGTCCGATTTGATTGGAGGTGGCTGGTAAGAGAAACTGGGGGTGAAAATGTTAGGCCTCTGTGGCAGTCATGAGAGTCCCCCTCTTTTCCGTGGATGGTTTAGAAGCACTGATCCAGTGTGTTTAGACGGTGAGAGGGAGGGCGGCATGGCGGAGGAGAAAGGAACGGAGATCTCTTCGCCAAGATTTGCAGGAGTTAAATATAAACCCCAAACTGGCGACTGCCTCTCCTGAGATTGGGAAGGAAATGGATGGGTGGGTGGATGGTGGGCTAGGAGCTGGTAAAATCAAGCCGGAAACCCGAGACTTCAGATGACGCATCTTAGCAGCTACTCCCTCCAAGTTCCTTCCTTCTCCTGAGGGTGGGATCCATTTGTGTTTTCTTTAGGCCAGATATCAAAACCAAGCCTGGAAAACCTTTTCATTTTTTTCCTTCCCCATGATCCAAGTCAGTCAGCCTTCCAGGCTGCAGACATCCTTGATCAACGGCAAGATCTTCTGGCAGAAGAAAGAGTAAGGGTACCGTGGTGCTGGTCACCAGGTAGGCATCTCAGCTGCCCCAGTCAATCATGGCCCAGTCTCACCTCACAGGCAACTTCACTGATGAAGCCCGTGCTAGCACCTGAATTTCCCCCCTGCACGGAAACCAATCGGCTGGACCTTCCTACATAATCTTAACTCTTTCCAATGCAGTTTAGGCTTACAGATGTATAAAATTTTCCCTCACATTTGTGGAGCCGTTGGGCTTGTCCCCTGCAACACCCATCCCGAAGTATTTATTATTTGCCTCCTAGAAAGCTATAAGAAATATGCCCATTTCTTCAAGTACCAAGGCTGCCTGCAGGAAGAGCTAGGCTTGTGCTTTTTCAGGTAGTGTCTTTGTTAGGTGCAGCGTTGTTACCAGGGCAAGGTTATATCTGGAATGGGTGCACTTTCGGAAGACAAAGAGTGATAGAGCTTTGGAGATGTCCTAACCTCCTCTCCGCCCTTCTGAAAGTGCCTGCTGTACTCCATTTGTGGCAAGCCTACAAAAGAAAAATTTGTAGATGTTTTTAAATACCTCGCAGCTCCTAATTGCTATTCAGAATAGAGGCTGAACTTCTTAAGTGTTCCTCGAATCCTCCTTTGAACCCTGTTTTTAGTATCTCCATTTAAAGCCCGAAAATAAAACACGTTTGCATGTGAATGGCTTGCTGTAAACTTGTGGGGCGTCCCTCCCTGTGCCCCCCTCACCCCCCCACCGTGCTCCATGCAGCCTGCAAGGCTGCACTCTGGGACACCCAGGGTCGTGCTGTTCAACTTCTGCACACTTAGCAGGGACCCAGGATGTGCTGGCAAGCTCTGAAGCTCTGTTTGGGTTATGAACGAATAAGATTTTCTGGCCCAAACCTCAGGAAGGAAACACTAAGGACTTCCTTAAGTCGAATCCACAGCAGTGCTCACACAACAAAATATTTTTAAATAGCTGGCTTTGTTATTTAGCTGAGGATATTTTACCATGAAGGTCATTGGACAGACGCTTTTCAGTAACAGAGTTTAAGTTGAGTCCCTTGTGCCCTAAGTCAGCTTCCCCTTCCCTGTTCTAATTAAAGGAAGTTTGCTTTTTCTTGCACCAGCCTGGGATGTGACTTCTATATTTGCCAACCTTCCACCCAGCGAAACTTTCACCCGGCAGTTCCATTTTTAATGGTTCCTACCTATCTACCTACCTTGTTCCCCACTAAACAATCCACTCTGCCTTTCTCCTTTTCTAAAATTGGAACACCTCCTGCATAGTAAGGAAACCAGCAGCACTTTTCCTTTGCAGTTTGTTTGACCTCTCCAGACCCAGCCAAGCTAAATGGGCCCTCATTCAGCAGTGCTGAAATGCAGATGAGTTCCCTTGCCCACCACTACCTTCTTCAAGACAGGGTCTTTCTGCATAGCCTTAGCTGTCCTGCAACTCCATTTGTAGACAAGGCTGGCCTTGAACTCAGAGAGAGCCATATCTCCTGTGTGCTAGGGTGCATGTGTCTCCGTGCATGGCAAGAGGGGTCGTCTTAAGCTTATGATAGACATCATGCCCTCTGTGGGTGTCTATAGGAGAGGGGGCTTTGCAGAATTGAGCGAAGGGCCTGTGCGATGGATACGTGGAAACTGAGCAGTGTGTGGCTTCCTGAGAAAACTGGCTCCCAGCACACACCTCCTGTATGGGTTGGAGGCTGAGCAGCATTTCTTGAGTTGATGCACAGTCCTTAGCTGCATCCGTGAGGAGCTGCAGGTGATTCCCTGATGTGGCATGACAGTCCTACCGCCTTTGAGAACAGAGCAGAAAGGGTGTCCTCTTCAGGCAGGTTCATGGTGTAGAAGGAATTCTGGAAGTTTTCGTGCCCTCCTTACCAGACACTTCTGCTGAGTGGGTCCCTACTCCATCATCTTGTGTTGGGCCAGTAGATTTCTCTCTATATTACCAGGTGCTGGGCTTTGATTTTCACCCTTCTACTATATTTCTGCCTCTAGTATTCTATGCAGTAGACTCCCTTTCTGTCCCTCCTCCATAGTCCTGCTAGATAGCCATCATCTGTTCCGTAATGAGCGTGACCTCTGCTCCAATTAGTCCCTACAGCTAAAAGCAGTTCCTTGCCATCTGTAGTGATTTCAGAGTTACCTGGGAAGAGGGAGGGCTGCAGAGAATGTTCTTTCTACCTCCTCCTGTTTCCGGCCCTTTCCCTATTCTTGCTGTCAGCTGAACCAGTCTGAGAAGGGCTCTGCCTAGCACCAGGCTACCCAGTTCACTGAGGACAGTCACCCCCTAGTTATCCACAGGGAATGACCTCCAAGACCACCACTGATTCTAACATCCACGAGTGCTCAAGCCCCTTGTATAAAATGTTTTTGAATGAAGCCTGAGCACATGCACCTCCATATTTTCAATTTTTTCTAAACTCCTGTAGTATATAACACAACAGGAATGTGTTATCAATTATTTAGGGAAGTGCGACAAGAGAAAAGAATTCTGTACCCCCAGTGCGGGAATAATGTTTTCAGATGTGTTCAACAGTTGGTTAAATCTGGAAATGGAGGACTCCGAGCTATAGAGAGCTAACTATATGTGCTGACTTCTACCAGAGGAGCTTCCTGCAACCCCCCCCATCCTCTCCTGCCCCTCCTGTCCTCCCAACAGTCAGAACAACGGTGATATTCACTCCTGCCTATTTGCAACTTGGAGATACAGCCTGCTGACTCGCCGAGAAGGTCCTGGAAACACACCATCCCCAGATGGGGAGGAGGGAATTACATTTGTTAGAGCCTCCAGATGCCAAAAGCAGAGAGATGGACTGGGGATGGTGAGCTAGACAGAGCCCAGCTCTGGTGTGTCATCCCTCCGACCCTCCTTTGCTGGAACCTCAACACGAACGACATAGCACGTTGTACATACGGCTCCTGTAGAGGGAAGGTCTGCCGGTTTCAGCGGGCCTAATGATAGACCAGTGTGTAATCTTGCCCAATTTGACGAAGAAGAAAAAAAGCGACCATCAGTGTGCAGCTTCTGTTACCCAAAACTAATCCAAAAATCTTAAACTGTTTCAAAAACCTCCAAGGCAGCCACAGGCCTGGGGACGGGAGCTGCCAGACTGGGGGTGGGGGTGCTCCCACGATGCTGTGTTTCTGGTGAAGCAGTTCTGTTCTTCTAATGGTCCTGAGCACTGAGGGCCTCTCACTGAGCACAGATCAGAAAATGCAGAGTTCTTCTCGCTAGCATTTCTCCTTAATTTATTTCAGGGGTGAAGCCTGCAATTCTCCCCAGGAAAGACCTGTTTTCCCCCAAGGAAGCCAAGCTCTCAGCCTTCTTTCCTGCCAAGAGCTTGCCTTGCACCTGATGTGAGAGCCGCTTTCTCCTAGGACCTCGGTGCAGAATTACTCTCAGTTGGGCTATTACCATCCGACAGCATCCGTACAACCTCCCTGTCATTTTCCCCTGCACTTCTGGCATTCACTTTCTAGTCCTGTATGATCGGCAAAGTGTCCAGCTTATTCTGCGGCTTTTTTTTTCCCTTGAGAAAGTTGCACTGAGATCAAAGAAGAGGAGGAGAGTTACACAGGAATGTGCACACAACTCCAGAAGCACTTGGAACAAGCGTGCTTCTGAACTGAGATTTCCAGCACTTCAATCACATGGTGTCAGAGGAAAATGGCCGAATTCGTGGTATTGCTTCAACCACCAAGGTCTGGGGTATTAAAAGGATAAACCATTTTTATAAGTGCATTTTGTTCCAATGTGTACTTGATGGAAAGATAGGGTAAGGCTGAAGGAAAGAACAAAAAAGCATACTAGAAAAAGAAAGAAAGAAGGGAAGAAGGAAAGAAGGAAGGAAGAAAGGAAGGAAGGAAGGAAGGAAAGAAAGAAAGAAAGAAAGAAAGAAAGAGAAAGAAAACATACTAAGGTCTTCTAATCAGGAATGACAGTGTATGGATTGATAAAGTTAGGTCAATATTTGAAATGTTAAACAAGACTTGGAAAGCACATAGATAAATAACCTTTCATTTGGAAACAGCAGATTTCTTGGAAACTCATTCTTTTACCACAGTAGACTTTATGTGTTCTGATAATCCTGTAGGTCATAATTGTCAATTAGCCCATACACAGGATCTCAGCCTGTCCACTGTTTTCCTACTGTGCGTGGACTTTTCTTCCTCTCCAACTTCCAAAGGAGGAAGGAAGGAAGAGCAACAGGAGATGATGGGCTGTAGTGACACACACCCTGGGTGTGGAGTTGTCCTCCCAAGTGACATCAGGCCAAACCAAGAGTGACAGGAAAGCACAGAGATTCCTGGGAGCCACCTTTAACTGTCCCAACAAATTACCAGGTTTAAAACATTCCAGATTATTTTGCTAAGTTCAAGGAAATCTATTGGGGTTGTTTGTTCATTTTATTTGTTTATTCTTTTGTTTTTTTAATGGGCACATATAAGGTTACACCCGAAGACAGGCTTGGCAACCAGCTGAAATGCCGGCTTGAAGGGAAAGCAGGGTGTAAGTGTGTTATGTGTGTACCTGTGTAACTGTTTTACACGAGAAGATGCTGCGTGGTTAAAGGAAGGTTCTGTGTGAAATAAACTTGGTTCCCTCATTTAAACAATCTAAAATCTATGGAAATTATATTTCCCCCTGATTAATGAAATAGTTGTTACACATCTTTACCTCCTTGACTCTTAAGAGAAAGTCAGTGATAAATGAAGTCTAATTCAAAGACCTCTACCTCAGGGGAAAGGGCAGCTGTGTGTAAGTTTATCCAGTAGGATTTTACCCAAACCCTGCCCAGATTAGACACATCTTAACCTTAGCCATTAACCCCAGAAGAGGTGACAGGTAATGAGAGGCATTGCTGAGAGAATGCAGCCGAGACATTCACTCAGAACTAGGCCAGCAGCACACAGTTTCTTTAAGGGCAGCTCAGAGAACAGAATGGAGAGATTTCTCTCTTGTGTGCTCTGACCCTGATTTCTTGGTATGGAAACACAAACAGGTCAGAATGGTTTGGATGGCACCGCCTGAAAATAAGAGTACGCTCATTCCAGGGACACAGTTCCCAGCAACAAGTACAAATGTCACAGCCTACCAGCCCAGTGGAAATAGGCAGGTAGAATACTGGGCAGGAAATTTGGATAACTGGTGCCTCAGGGGCTCCCCTGAAACACTGGGTTTCCCATGGTTCCCACTCCACTCAGTCTGGCCAAGTGAGAATATTTGTACAGTAGCCTTCTACCTGAGCACAGAGCCTGGACATGAAGCCCAGGGGAGCCTTCTCCTGCAACATTGGAGAGGGTGCGTGATGATGGCAGGATGCAGGGGAGTCTGGCATGAGGTATCTTTTCAATTCTCCTGGCTCTGAAGAGAACAGGTGGCCCTAAATCTGTCTGTGTGGGGAGGGGATGGAGGCAAGAGGGAGGATGAATCTGAAAATATAATGTCCCGAAACGTAAATCTGAACCACAGAAAGGAGGAGGAATAAACTATAAGGTAGCATTCCCAAAATTCTCCACGGAAATATCACTAATGTGAGAAGAAACCGCATGTGCTTGGATGAGAAGGGACAGGTATTGGCCCAGAGCCACCCTGAACAGTCACGAAGCACACCCAGAACCTTGTTTTTGAATTGTATGATGATTTTGTATTCTATTGTATAATAGACCTGTAACTGTTTCCATGTAAATGCAGAGCCTGACATCTCAGCTGAGTTCTTTACCTTCCTCCCCAGGAAAGCCTGCAGGGAGTGCTGCTCTGCGAAGATGCTCTGAGTTGCCTGTGGAACGAACAGTTTCTCCATCCTCTTCCTGCCCGACTTCCTCCCGACCGAACAAGACACCACCTCGCACACCTCGTCCTCTTGGCGGGGAAGGAGAATGGCAGCTGCTCTGAGCCTGTCTGCCTCAAGTTCTCTCACTTGCAGAAGACAAAGCAGCCACTCAGCCCTTTCAACATGGGGTAATCTGGCTTCTGGTGACTTCTCTTAACCTAGTTGAAACAGGTATGCATAGATATATTTGGCTGGAAACTATTAGAAAAGGAAAAAAAGAGCCAGACATGGTGGGGTGGCACATGCCTTTAATCTCAGCACTTAGGAATTTGGAGGCAGAGGTAGGCAGATCTCTGAGTTCAAGGCCAGCCTGATCTACAAGTGAGTTTCAACACAGCCAGGGCTACGTAGAGAAACCTTATCTTGAAAAAAAAAAGCCAAAAAACAAAACAAAACACATACACATGAAACAACCAACCAACCAAATGACAACAAAAACCAATGAGAAATAGAGAACAAATACTAAGTACCAGAAATCTGAGAAGCAAATTTTCTGGCATCTTCCACAAGCTCTCAGCAGACATCACCACATTTGACCTGAAGACTGGTGATGCTTGGCAGCTATGTCCCTCATCAGCTCTGGTCTCTTGGACACCTCCAGGGGAGGAAGCTCTGGTCAGAGCCCAGGATACCCAAAACACAGGCCCTTTTCCACATTCCTGTCTCTCCTCTGCATACATTGTGTGTGTGTGTGTGTGTGTGTGTGTGTGTGAAGTGCTCTGTGTATTGTGAGCTGTGCTGAATTGACTATGTGCTACATGTGTGTTTTATGTATTACCTGTATGTTGGCTATATATCATGTGTTATACATGTTTCGTGTGTGCCTGCATTGTTGGGGTGTGTTATATATGGAATATACATGTGTTATATATTGTATGTATGCCATGTTGTGCTATGTGCTGTGTGTTTTTAGTCTCTGTGTATTGTATGTTATGTATCTGTTGTGTGAGCATATAGTATATGTTGTGTTCTATGCACATAGTATATGGTATTTGTGTGTTGTATGAGTACCATATTATAGTGTATCATGTGTGTCATGTGGACAGGAGGTATATTGTGTTGAGTGTGCTGTGTATGGTATGTGTGATATGTGTGTGCACTCATACAAATCTCAGGATATAGTATAGTGAATCTTGAGATGGTTCAGGAAATCTATAAGTTTATTTACTCTTTAGCACACTCATAGCCCCTATGAGCAGGGTCTCCCAGCCCTATATTCTACCGGGGCTAAGATAATATTAGATTCATACAATAAACAGAATGTCTAAGTGTCTGGCAGTCACAGTGCACCCTTATCATGAAAACAGAGGGCAGAGTCAGAGCACTGGGCTTCCATTGAGAATATGCACGAGGTGGGAATTGGTTGAGTCATGTTACTCAGGCCCTGATATATGAAGACAGGCCCTGCTATCTAGCAGTATCAGTGGTGTGCCTTAGGTGTTCCCTGGGTCACAGGGAAGAAACTGGCAGCAAGGAGAGAGAATCCACTTAGCTGGGAATAATTCATTCTCATTTCCAGACCAAGCCCGACAATTGAATTCATCCTCTGAAATTTGGGTAAATTGCATGGTTTTGTTTTCACTGTGGCCTTTGAGCCTGGCTGATGGAGGCTGGGTCTATAAATTCAGCTTCATACCAAGCGGTTCTACTCACTAGCTAGCCCAGCCAGGTGACCAGTGGCTAACTAGCCAGTACCTGGTGAATCTTCCCTGTTCCTAGATGTTTTTCACTGCCTGCCAGGTGGGGAACAGAGAACTGTCATTTTCTGCCTCTCTTCTGTCTCACCAGGACAGAAAGGTCAATCTTCTGTGGGCAGGGCAATGGTACAACTTAGAAAAGGTTCAGTGACAGCGATGGGGCCCAGAGGCTGAGGCCTTCCAGCCAGGCTCATTAGAGGGCACACCCATCACCCGCCTCTGTCTCAGCAGGTTCCAGTCTCTCTGCACTGTAGCTTGAATGGAGCCTGTAAACATGGGTGGCATTTACTATCAATGGACATTTTCATTGCTGGCCACACAAACAAGATACCACAAGGAAGCCTACAGTCCTGGCTGAGGTCCCTGGGTTTATGAGAAGGGCATTTTGCAGGGTAACTGTGTGTTAAGGATCCGCTTTGGCTATCTCCTCCCGCAGGGTCAGTTGGAGGGAGACCTAATCACTCAGTAAACAGAGAGAAGAGAGATGCTTGTACCTAATAAGCCATTGCAAATGGAAAAAGTGAGCTCCCACCCGGCATGATTCTCTCCAGAAACAAATGGCTTAGATCCAAGAACGGCAATGCAACGGGCTTTTAGGATGCCAGAGGTCTCTGGGTCCCAGGGCCACCAGAAGCTTCTCTTTCTCCTGGAAGTAGCTTTAATGAGGGAGAGGAAATGACTCCTGTCAAGGCTTCCTCTTTTGTTTTAAGTTACAGAGCTCCTGAGGCAAAGTATCATCCTTCTCTCTGGAGAGCAGACACAGCAATTAAAGGGGAGGGCCAGACAAGTGCTCAGAGCTGAGGTACTAGGAACTGCTTCCACAGCCTCCTGCCCCAAGGGGGCTCCCAACCCCCTTCAAGCTTTCTTCACCCTGCCACAGAACCCTCACTACCCAGCAAGTGCTGAAGAGGAGGTGGTGGTCACTGCCAAGGCTTGCTGCTCCCATATCTTTCATCTCTGCCCTGAGTTAAGCACCCTGTGAGGTAACAGAAGAGTGTAGTTCAGCAGGCTAAGCTGCAGCCCGGGCTGGGAGCCCCAGCCACGACCCTGTCATCACAACCGGCTCCATTTCTTATCTTGTGCCCACTCTTGAAGCTTTCTCCTACACGTGGCAAATAAAAACACTAACCTGGCTCCCCAGGCTGTAAAACGAAATGGCTAATATAAAAAAGGGGAAATAAAAGAATAATAGGACACTTTGTTGGTATGCCTCACACAAATACTAAACAAGGCTGGCATATGAGGGTATGGCAAGCACAGTCCTGAGAACTGGGGATCCTGCCACAGAACGTTGCATCTCCTGAATATATAGCTGCTGTCTTGCCATTTCTTAGCTCTTTTCTAGGAAAAGGGACTTCAAAGAGTTCCACCAGGTACCCACACAGCCAAAGTCTGGGCCACTTGCAGTCTCTCTCATTTTCAATTTGAATACATCAAAGAATCTAGGAAGACAAGTAACCCCCCATTCTCTCTATCTCAGGAAGGTCTCCTTCTAGGAACAAAGAAATGAATAGGGCTTACTAATAATACGCCCCCACAATTCTCTCGCTTCTGATTGGAAGAATGGATCAAAATGTGATCATCAAAAAAAAAAAATTCCATTCTATTAGCTCCTCTATCTTAATCGTTTCTCTTCTTGTTGTTCCTAGACATAAATTCCATAGGCCAGAGACTGAAAATCCTTATCATTACTGAGATATTTTTGCTGGTGTAACCTATGGATACTTAATATTTTTAGAAAGGCTTTTGGTAGAGACCTGTAATCCCAGATATTTGGGAGGCTATAAATTTCAGGCCAGCCTGGTCAATATAGTAAGAGCCTGTCTTGGGGATAAAGCTCAATAGTAGTGTGTTTGCTTAGTACGTGTGAGCTCTTGTGTTTGCTCTCTAGTACTGATATGTGATATCTACCTATCGACCGATAGATATATTAACTGCTTTGGTGATGTCATCTCACTTAGTTTCAGGTTCCTTTGCGAATTTGGTTTGGGTTTGATGTTGTTTGCTTGTTTGTTTGCTTGATACAGGGTCTCTCTGTGGCTCTGGCTGGCTTGGATTTCCTGCCTCTGCTTCCAGAGTGCAAAGATTATAGGCATTTGCCACCATGCCCAGTATCCATCATGCTTTTCTATCTACATCTAAAAATATTTCAAGATGGCCATCCCAGGACTTTGGAGATAAAGATAGGAGAGATGGAAGCTTGAAGTCAGTTTATCTTAAAAGAAAAGGTGTGGGGGGGGAATGTTTTAGAATCTGTGCAAGCTGTTACTTTATAGCAGTTACAATGGCTACTTTTTGAAAGGACAGAAACTGGCAAGTGTTCCTGCGGCTGTGGAAAAACCAGAATCTCTGGGGACTGTGGATGAGAAGGTAAAATGAGGATGCAGCAGTTGTGGGAAACACCATGGGGGCCCCTCAGAGAGTTCCAAAGAGGATTGTCATAGTACCTAGCAATTCTGTTTCAGGGTATAGACCCAAGAGTTGAAAGCAGGAACTTGAGGTTTCTGCTTTCTTATGCACACAGCACCGTCACTATTCACAAAACATGAGAGAAAAACCAAGAATCCATCCATAGATGGATAAAGAAGCGAGATGGTCTTGAAACGGGAAGAAAAGGCTGGGATATGGTATAACACGGATAAAAGGTCGACATTACACAAAGTCAAATAAATCAGAGAAAAAGATGAATGTTGTATGGTTCTATGGAGGTGAAGTCGAATTTGTAGACCTCGCCGGGGGCTGGGTGGAGGGGATATGGGAAGTGCAATGTAATGGATAGAGACTTTCCTGTTACCAAGGTGAGGATTTCTGGAAATGGGCAATTGGTGGAGTTGCACAGCTATGTGAATGTGCATATTCCAACTGGACTGCCGTACATGCGCTTAGAAGAATAAGATGCCAAATTTTTATGCCACATATATTTTATCACCATAACATTTACTACCTTTATAACACCCACCAAGGAGGAGAAACAGATTTTCTAATGACCTCTGAAGACCCCAGAAGGTGGCCAGAGAACTTCTATACTGCCCATCTATGTAGCTTTTTGGTTTTTTGTTGTGTTTTGGGGTTTTTGTTTTGTTTTGTTTTTTGACTTGAGGTGTGGAGAAAATTCCTATGTGAAGAAAGTCTTGGAGTCTTGTGACTGAAGGATGGTGTGGGCCTGGTGGTCACCTCTTCTTCTCTCTCTGGTTTCTGGTCAAGCCTATCACCCACCTACAGGTTCTCCAGGATACCTTCCAGTGTACTCTGCTCTGACTAGGAGGACACCATTTTGAACTTCCCATGAGGCTCGACTCTCACATTGGCCAGGAATCCTTGGCAGGGGTTGGAGGGTGGAGGGGGATGTCTAGATGGCCTTTTCATAGGGTGTGTTCCCTTCAAATTGAAGCTTTCACTTCAGAAGAGAAGGTAAGGCTCACAGGCATCAGTAGGTAAAGCAGAGGTCACGTGTGGAGATCAAAAACTTGGAGGATTTTTGAGGTTCCATTAAAACAATAAAAAGGGAGCTAAACAGTTGCTGGGGTGGGACGGGGGTGGGTTGTGCAGGACTCTAACCAGCCAAACTTCAGAGAAAGAGACGTTCCCACTGTGGATTGTGCTGCAAGGTTGCAGCGTTCAAGTGTGTCCTGTTGCGGGTTTGACTTCCTGTGAAGTCGCATCACTGCCTATTAGTTACTCTCCTTAGCCCCCCCCCCAACTAACCACTCATTTGTAATCCCATTAAGTAACCCTAACTTAAAAAAGAAACTCATTGATTCACCAAATTGGACATTGGGGCAGTCATTTCCTTGGTCTGTCGTGGGGTCCCTTTCTGAGGTGAGCAGCACCTGTCACAGCTCCCCAGGAAAAGCCTATCACATCTCCCAGGGGCAGCATCCTTCCTGACTTGCATCCCTCCTCAGCCACCAGTCTGGCTGTTCTCAAACCCCAGGGAAGCTCTTCAGGATCCACCTTCCTTCTTGGAGACGGGCTTTAGCTCTTCTAGGGCCGCTGTCAGGCTACATCTCTAGGCTGCACACTTTCTTTGTATTGGCTGTTGTTAACTTTATTCACCCGCCTTCTGCTTCCTCCTGTCCGCGGAAGCTTCGGCTGGGAACTTTCATTTCAGAAAACTGGTGCGCCTCATCCAAACTCGTGAGACTTTCTATCCCAGGCCAAAATCAAAGCTCTGAAGACTTCAGATGATACACGGGCCCTGTTCAGGCAGGCGTGTCCAAGAAAACCAAGCAAGCAGCCCACACCTGCCCCAGGACCCTGGGAAGGTGAGCTTCGGGGAAGGGGGGAGGACAAGTCTGGAGTTCCAGAGTCCAACAGAGTTATGTTGTAGGAGGAAGAGGAGAGGTGTCAAGGCCCCAGAGTGCCCGTAGAGTTAGGGATGGGACTCTCCCATGCCCAGCCTGGGGTCTTAACCTCCACCCACTTTCAACTTTTTGCTGCTCCCGTTAGATGGCGCTCAAGACTTTCTAACCATTTGTGAAAGTGTTCCTGGCCTGGAACAAAAAGAGCCGTTGGGAGTGAGAGTGTGTGGAGTGGGCGTGCGCAGGGAAGGGGGTGGTGGCTGGGCGGGGAGAGGGGGTGGTGGACGGGACACAAGGAGCGGGCGTCGCCTGGCACCGCGAGGAGCAGTCACGGGTCAGCTGGCCCCGGGCGGGGTGCATCCCAGGCCCGGCCTCCGCAGTGGGCCCAGAACTTTCACTGCTTCCTCTCCATTTCCCGCCTCGGTTTTCTCCTGAGCCCTGTTGAGGAGTCAAGCAGATGAGTTTCGGCCTCGGGAAGCCCGGGGACCGCACACCACGCAGGCCCTCTGAGCTCCTGGAAGAAAGAGGCCCGGCACTGAGTAGTGGAGCTGGGTTCAGAACCTGTGTGGCAGCCCAGGCTCTCTTTCAGGACTTGGGGCAGGTGCTCTCCAGTGAAACGGTTTCTCCGTGTGAGGTTTTATAAGTTCGCTGAGTGCCTCTTTCCAACAAACAGTACAGGGCAAACTTACTTTCTGGACCTCGGGGCCGATGACGCCCGAATGAAGTTAAACCACCTTCCTTTTAAAATCATGAAATGAAAGAAAATAACGAAACCCCCGAAGCGTTCGATGTGACCCCTCATTTTCAAATAATTATGTAAGGAGTGATCAGCTTTCCAAGCTTACCTCTTCTCTCACACTCTGCAAGAAATATTGTGACAGTAGGAGAGCTAGCACTCTAGCCCTTCCCTTCTCTGTCTGTCGGGGCGCTAGGAGCTGTGCGCCTAGCCACCCCCAGGACTAGAGGGAGCGGACACCTTCCTTTGTGAGTTCCCTTGGCTGGGAACTTTCCCGCGCGGTGGGTTCCCCTTTAAGAAAGTAGCGTTTGCTATGAATATTTAATGTGGAACTGAAGCCCGTCGGGCCGACGGGGAGACCCGGCCTAGGCTCTGCGGCCGGGGCGCACAGCTAGCTCAACGCCACCCGTCCCGCTAGGGTAAGACGCGGAGAACGAGGGTTTGCGGGAGGAAAAGCTTAGCAGAGAGAAGACTGGGGACCAGGGGACTCGCTCGGGTCCAGCAGGCGGGCTCGGGTCATTTCCATAAGAAAGCCGCAACCCAGCTGGAGTCTGAGGCTCTCCCGGGCCTCCCTGCCCCCACCGCCGGTAGCTGCCCGACCCCCGCTCCTCTGGAGCACAGATTCCCGCAAGCGCCGAGGTGTGGGTTGACGTTGCTGAGAGGTGGCTTCCAGTACTGCCCGTTTCTAGTCTGGAGAGTGTGGACCGACCGCGCGGGGTGAGTCCCAGGGCGCGGGGCAAGGAGAGCTCCGGGAAGCTAGCCCGCACTGGGCACCCTGGATCACCAAGTTTTGCGAAGGACTCTGAAGCGGGGTATGGGTGGGAGTGCTGGGAGAAAGCCCCAGAACACAGGATGTCTGCGGGGTGCTCTTCCAAATTCCCAGAGCTTTCGCTTTCAGCGGGTGACCAACCCTCTTCCTGCGAAGGGGTGGAAAGTGAACTTGGTCAGACACTTGATCTCACTAGCGAGCCCGTTCCTTCTCTGTTTACACCGAGTTCTTCGCTGTTTTTAACGCGCATGATGATAGCCACGAATCTTCAGTTCAGTCACACACACACACACACACACACACACACACACACACACACACACACACACACGGTACTTTATGACCTCATCTAGAGAAATCAAAACCCTGATTTGTAGTGTTTATTCTTAGTGTACAAAAAAGCAAGAGGAGCGAATGTGTGAGACAGATGTCTTTCTGCACTTTGCCTTCTGCTGGGGAAAGTTCGCTGAAAATGACTAGCTTCCTTTTACGGATCCTAAACAACCTGTATTTTGCCACAAAACTAAGTTGGGTCACTAATAAAGCACCAGTTACATGGATCAATGAGATACCAATTATGCCTATTAACGACTTTATTACTTATGATTATGGTTGAGAACTTCAAACTCAGTCAATACAATCAAGTGATTTTTAAAATCGGCTGCCTAAGATTTTTACATCATCTCTCCCCTAAACCCCAGGAAGTTAGACTACATGATGTTTTAAGGAGTTTGTGTGTGTGTATTCCTCATCAATGCTGAATTCGTTTCTTTCAGTAAAGTTCGATGCTACTTCTGGTAAATAATGGAACCTTGATTTCTGATCCTGTCAAGTTATGCAGAATGTCGTTGACGATGGTGGTTACAACCGACTTGGTTTGGCAGTGGACTTGGGGCAAGGTGAGGGTACATGCTCTTTCAGTGTTCTGGTAGTGGCGAAAACCGTAGGTCATTTAAAAGAACAAGTTGTTTTAACTTCAACCTCAGATGGGGCAAGGCCTGCTGTGGTGGGGGTGGGGAGAACGAGAGCGTGAAAGAGAGGGAAACTAGGAGTAAACGAAGAACTGGTGCTATGTTTTAGTGCTCTTTTCACTCGTGGGCTGAAAGGTCTCTGGCGAGTCAGATGAAAGGAACAGAGTGGCTGTCTGAAGAGAGGCAAGTATCAGAGGAGTTTATCAGTTTCAGGGCTACTGTGTGGCTGGGCCTGCTTTTTCCAGGAGGCCATCTGCCACTTCTCTCTGTCTCTTTGCCAGCCTCTTGTTATCCCCAAGTGGAGATCCATGCTCGGTTGTGTGTGTGCAGGGGAGGCATGGAGCAAAGGAGGGAATTAAATTGCTTTTCAAGTCCACAGTTAGAAAAGGGGGGAGCAACTTAACACAGGTCCTTCTACCTCTCCGAAGCAGGCAAGCTGAGCAGTTGGAGGGGGCCAGTTTATCTTGTACGTCGCCTTTGCTCACAGTGTCCTCATCTTGGTTTTCTAGAGCATTGGGGGGTGCGGTGCGAACGCGATTGAAGTCTTTCTTGCTCAAGACATCTGCCCAGCACCTCAGCTCCTGGGTGGAAGCCCGTAACACCAGGACGCATCTGCCAGGTTTCCGGGGTGATATGGGCATAGATGCCTAGGCTATGTGGCCCACCCTTGACCTGCTTGGGATTAACAGGTCCTCTCTCAGCAGCACTAAAGCTTTCGGTTATTTTGGAGCTCTGGGTGGCCTCTTCCCTTACGTGGAGGAGCCTGTGGAGCCCGTGGACCTCCTCCTCACTTCTGTTATGTCAGAGTTAATTGCAGGGCAGTGGGGTGTCGCTCATGGTGGGATGGCCAAGAAATACTGCAGGCAAGGACAGTATCCTCAGCAGGCAACAGGTAAGAGAATAGCATGGAATTCTCTTTTTCTTTGGTATCTAAAGGGTCCTGAAACCTAAACTTCCTTTGAATGGGATGGTGCTTGGAATTTTCTCTTCAGTGGTTCCCCCGGGACAATAATTTTTTTTTGGTCTAGCTTAGACTGTTAGTACCCTGAGTGGGGTCCTGAAACTAAAACTAGTGTTGCTTTCAGTGGGCAGCTCACCCCAGTGGCACAGCTCAACTAGAGAGCGTCCAGGTCAGCAGCAAATTCCCTCTGTCCCTAAGTGTCCTGAGAACAAATTCCCTGCGGATGCCATGAGAGAGTGAACTGGAGGCTACAGCAGGGCTCCTCCCGGCTCTGGAGCTTCCCTACCAAGTCCATGGTGGAGTGGAGCAGGGTTTGGGGACAGGGAAGAAAAAGAACAGTCGGTAGTTTGGGACAAATTGAAGACCAGGAATGTCCTGAGGCTAAGGAGATGGGAGTGGCGGTAGCCCTAGGTCTGACAGGTCTGTGGTCTAATCCACTTGTCCTGAGCATTCTAGGATTCCATGATAGAGGAAAGACCAGAGCTCTCCCAAAGTGACCAGTAAAAACTGGTCCTCACACTTGTCCTTCTCCCACCCCACCCCCCAATCCAAAGAGGTACAGAACACTGGAGCCTGATAGGACCTGCCTCTCAGAATACCTGGTGGGAGAACCTGGGGTTTCTCAAACTTAAAAGCTTTGGAAATATACAGGAGAGGAGGAGAGCTCCCACCTTTCAGATTAGGATTAGATTAGGCCAGAAAACCTATCCATCACTATAACATCCTCAGGTAAGCTAGGGGGAGGCTGACCCGTCCCCAGCAACCCAAGTCTATGAAAACAAATGTGTTCTAAGAACAAAATTCTACAGCTTTAAAAGGTTTCCCTAGCTAGAGCCCATCTACTTTTATCGGGGTCTCTCACAGGCAGCCAGAGTCAGTTTCACCTCCTTTTCTTCTCTGTGGCGTGAGGTTGCACTTTCGGAGGGCTTATTGGATGCTGTTTGCAGCTAGCTCCCCGTCCTGCCCCTGCCCTCACCTGCCTCTTTGTACGGAAACTCCACATGTAAGATCTTTTTTAAGTGTTTTTTCCTTCTATTATTTTTGACTAGAAAATTTGACAAGACAGTTTCATGAACTACATTGGACTGATCAGCCAAAATGCATCTCACTTGTATTTGGATATAGCCAAGGTTGGAGTCCATGTCACTCACTGCCTCCTGAAATCTCACCAAGACTTTTTCACTGGCAGAAATGTCTAGAAAATCCTGCTGAGGCCATTCCTGGGGTGGCTCAGCACTACCCAGGCCTGTGAGAAGAGAAAGGGGGTGAGGAGTCTGGAGGGTTAGCTTTGGGAATGGGGTTCCTCTCTGCACCTCACGGGAGCTGGGAGGTTCTGCTGGACAGGAGGTCTGTGGCAATCTCTCTGGGCTTCTGTCTGGGTTGAATTAGGAAAAGGAACACCTTTTCTAGAAAGGGGAGGAACAATCACTGACTGTATTTCACACACACACACACACACACACACACACACACACACACACACGTCAAATCCTTTCCTAAAGTTGTATCCTCACCACCTACCGTGTGAGGAGTAACATCTGTGGAGTTTTTGTACCTGCTCCTGGCCTTGAACATGAGCTCTGAACGGCTCATTATCTGCTTGTTGTGCATTGAGCTCCTCTGTAGTTCCTAAAATGATGCTTCAGCCACCGACTTGGAGGGAGTTATGGGAGCTGCACCTGGGCCTTACCTTTCAATGTGGGGATGTACAGCTATGATCTTTAGGGCAGTTTTGTTGTGATTGTTCCTTTCTCTTTTTCTCCCACTTGCCCCATGTAGATTTCAATCCTGCCAGTCTCTCAGTGAGAAAGCAATAGCCAAGTAATGGGCTTAATGGCTTGGAGATGCCCACTTAGTCTCTGTGGGTCCCACCTCATGGTATGAGAACATCTTTTCCACAGCAGCCTGCTCTTTCCTTGCAAAGGCTCAGACACCCACCTAACCCAAGGAGCCTTCTCCATTTGTGAGCCTTCTTCCTCTTACTCAGTAGGGAGGCTTGCTTCTTTAAGTCAAACTGCTACCCTCAACCTTACCAAGACAACCTGCTGTTTCTCAGCAGGGCTTGGACCTCAGCCTTGCTGAGCTGTCTGGGAGATCAGGTAGAAATAAGTCCCCAAAGGCCAAGGCACAATCAGGCACCCAAGTCCCTAGAGACTTGTGGGATAACAGGACTCTTAGGCTGAGGCCCCGGGCAGCCAGCCACACACCATTGACATCATCTCCCTCTTTCAATGATCAATCTGCTCCATACCCTGGGACCTGGGGACATGCTTGCTAGGTGTGTGATTTTTGAAAGAACCTTGATAGTAAGCTTTGCAGGAAGCCTTTGTTATAGCTTTGTTAGAGCAAGCCTTCAGCAGCTCTTACACACCTCTCACTATCTTCCTTCCCTACTCCTGCAGAGGAGAATCTTCCTGGGGTTCAAATCATCCTACCAAATGCTTGCCCCTTACTTAAAATCTCTCCCCCAGGTCTGGGCAGATAAACATGATTTGTATGGCCTTTGGGACCCTTCTCTCTACCCCCATCCTTACAAATTAGGCATTTTGAAAGTGACCTCCAGATGCTGTTACACATTCCAGTCCAGTAGCCTGATCAAGAAGTAAGCGTTCCCAGCGTGGCAGGGACAACTGAGATTGACACCCACAGGGTTCAAAAGAGAGGAAGACACCTGCCCTGCCCTGGTAAGGCTCATGGCAGAAAGAGCTCACTGACTGAGGATGCCAAGCCCTGTGCTACCTGGCTTGCACTTGCCAAATGGCAGTCAGCTTGCAGGATTTGTGGGTACAATTGCTTCCCATTCAGTTGCCATAATTACAAATCCCCCTGATCCAGGGTACAGGTTTATGCAGGATCCGCAAAAGATGCTCTGGTACACAGAGGGTAGAAATACAACTGTTTGCACAGGCACCTTTGCATGCACAGTGTTCCTATACAGCCACCCCCACTCCCCCACCCCAAGCCTTCCTATTCCATTTGTTTTCCTGTTTCTTTTCCAGGCCTTTCTACCTGCACACACAGTCACTTGGAGAAAACCAAGTGTATGTCCCTCTCCCTGCAGATGGTGTATCTGTAAGGTAAAGCTCCCTCAAGTTGCCTTTTCTTTATTTATTTTTGACCCCAGTCAACCAGCTTGGTTTTCTGGTAAGGGTCTGGGGAGATACAAATGAAGTGGAAGCCTCATTCTTTGGGGGCTTTTGTTTCCCTCTGATGCCCTAGCTCACACTCCAGAACAAAGGGTTGAGGTAAATGATTTCTCTTTTGGTCTCCTGGCCCTTCAATTCCATCGCCCCTCTACAGGCTTCTTCTTTGAGACCCCCAGGAGAGCCTGGGGGAGCAGGCCCACTACTGCTGACCTTGCCAGCCCCTCCTCTTTGAGAAGCAGAAAGCCCATTTCAGATACTAGCTGCTCTGTGCCTTTGGGTGCCTACCTCTTCTATTCCCCCAAGACTATGCAGTTGAGGCTGACAGCTACACACACCTCTCTTGTTAAAAGCATTGAGGACAAGGGCTGGTGATTCATCTCAGAGGTAAAGTGTTTAAAGGAACCCCCTCCCCACACACACCTCGAAGCTGGTTCCATCTTACCTAGCATTTGCAAGGCCCTGTGTTCTCATCACTGCAGAAAACAAAAAACACATGGGACAGCTATTAAATAGCTCTTGGAAGAGGTTAAAGGTCTTTCTCTCGGGGTTGAGAATTTTTAAAAGCCCTTTTGGGTAGAAATCTTCAGGGGATACAACATAGAAATTAGACTTGCTGGTGCAATTTTAAAATTTGAAAGACCTCTCTCCTTAAAAGTGTTTGTTGAAAATGGTTCTATTTTGTTTGCCGACTGGCCTTTTTACCATTGTAAGTCAGGAGAGTCTTGAGGCCAAACCACTAAGACTTTTATTTTCCTTTTGCTATTTTTGGGGTGCCAGTCCACTCTATGATGAGATCTATTGAATTTTTCTTTAACTGTGCAGGTGGGTTTTCAGACTTGAAAATGTAAATGAAAAGCTAACCCCTTCCCTGCCAGCCCATTTCAGGAGTCCTTGGAGCCTGCCAGCTTGGCTTCTGCTCAAAGAGGTGGGCACTGTGTCTGACCTGGGTAGAATGAGATTTGACACTTTTCATTCTAGTGCTGACTTGGGAGCCTTTGGAAACCAGTATCTATTTTTGTTTCAGTGTGCAAAGTTCAAGCCAATGATGCGGGATCCACCTTCTGCTGCGAGCCTGTCCTGGAGGGGCACAATTCATTCCTGAGCTCCGGGATGTGCTTCAACAAAATATCTCTTGTTCAAAGAAAGAAAGAAAGAAAGAAAGAAAGAAAGAAAGAAAGAAAGGAAGGAAGGAAGGAAGGAAGGAAGGAAGGAAGGAAGGAAGGAAGAGAAAATAGAATTAAAAGATGCCTGTGCTTTCCTCATGCAGTGTCTGGCCCATCATTTGTCCCTTGTAAGTTGTCTAGTATCAGGGACTCACAGAGCCACACTCACAGTTCAGATGTGTCCCGTGCCTTCCCTTGAACTGTTCTTACCAGAGGGTGGGGGAACACTTGGAGGAAAGTCCAAATTAAAAAAGATGAGCCTTGTGCCCCAAGTAAGTGACACCTCCACACTTGCTTCCCCATCCCTGTATGAAGGAGGCAGCCTGAGTAGCCCCTGCACCCCATAGACAGTCCCTAAACTCTGGAAACCAGAGATCTTTTACTCCTCGTATTCTTAGCCAACTCCAGTTATTTAAAGTTTCGTTGTGTCCCCAAGCAAAGCACACATGCAGAGGGTCACATTACCTCACATTCCCCACGGGGCCACTCCACTGATGCCCAACACACAACTGAAGAGTCAAAGAGAAAACCCTTTCTCATGTATTTTAGAAGGTTATTTCATAGTGTTGGATTTATTGTATAGTGTTGAATGTGTCCACAGACAGAAACTGTCCAGGTACTTGCTACTTTTTTTTTCAAGCAACAGGAAAACTGCCCCCTTCTTTTCAAAGAGCTAACAATGTTTCCAAAGTAGAAGGAAAAATCACAGGGGTCCATTAGTGACTTACATACAGAATATGGCTTGTGTGTGTGGGGGAACTGTATTTGTAAGTAAACAAGTCATTGTTTATTATTATTTTTTAATTCAAAAGAAAAAAAAAAGAGCTGTTAACACCCTAGAAGGGAGGTAACTCATTTGCCTTTGCTCCCCTTAAGTCGGGCTGCATCTAGTCAGTTGTGATGTTCCCAGTTTCTGCCTGCTAGGATGACCTGGGGACATGCCACGTCTCAGGTTTCCCGTTGCAAAATTTTAAGGACTGCAGGGGGCTGGTTCTCTGGGAATATTACCAGAGCCTTTGTGTGTGTGTGTGTGTGTGTGTGTGTGTGTGTGTGTGTGTATGTGTGTGTTGAGGGTTTCGCATTTACCTCTGTTTTATCTAAAGCTAAGCTCCTCCACATTTTGAGTTTCGAAGCAAAGTCAGCATGCATCTTTCCTGTTGGGACATTGGGTACACACAAGCCGATTGGCATTCTGTCAGCGCTCGGGCTGCATAAGACATTGGGTACGGTAGGCCTAGGGGTCCCCAGTCTCCGAGCTGAGACCCGGCGCTTTAGGTGATCTGGCAACAGCCTGGCCACCTCGGCGTCCTTGTGGCCCAAGAGAAGCCAAGAAAAGCCTAGGCCTGTCCAAGCATTCAGGGCTATTCAAGAACTCCACACTGGGAAAGGCCTGCATGGGCCCCAAACTTCCACAAAGCAGACAGCCCTGACCCCCCTGCTCCACAGTTCCAGCAGCCAAGACTCTCATACACTCCCAAACAACAAGGCCTGACTGCACAAGGTCATTCTGCTCTGACTGCTTCACCCTCCACTTTTGGAATGTTTCAAAAGAAGTTGTTCGGAACCCTCTTCTGGAGCAACGCATCACCCTTCACAGGCCGCATCCTTTGGGAGAGGCACGAAGTTTGCCTCTTGAATACAAGAAATCTCAGGCTCTAGTGCTAGGCCTGGGCCACGGTCTTTGAAGACCCAGGGGGTCAAAAGTCTTTACTTTGTCCAGGGCCCCAGGCTCCTGGGCTCCCGAGAAGCCGGGAGGAGAATTTCTGGGAAAGTCCTGGTCAGCAAGGCCCTGAATTCAACCCTCAATCAGCGAGCAGAAGGCAGACTCAGACCCCAGAACAGAAAATCCAAGAACAACAGGCGGTTCTCTTTTACTCCCCACCTGCCTGACAGAAAGTGACAGACCAGACCTCCAAACTTAGGCCGTGGGAGCCTTCAACAACCTTTCAAGGAAACTTCCACAACTTTTCCTGCCTGTACTCTTCCTCTAGCAGATGGTGGGCCTGTGGATTACTTTCTCAACTGCCACAGTCTCGAAGGTGCCCAAGGCCTGAGGATCTCCACAATAACAATAATAGTACTGAGTTGGGGAAGAACTCAAGAGTAGAAACGTTGATGAAAGGGGACATTTCAAGAGGTTTCACTTGACAATTATCAGTAACCTCGACAGACAACTCCATTTAAAAAGAAGAAGAAAATTTACTACTGTTCTTGAAAGCCGTTATTTTTTACATCGCTTTTAGGAAGATAGATGAACAAAACATCACGTTTCAAGCCATTTTGATCTGTAATTAAATGGCAGGATCGGTTTGTATTCTCCTACGGCTTTTACAGAAGTTGCAGTGATCCAAAGTCAGGTTGCTGTGTCAGAGTGGCATTTTTATTAATGAGAATACAAAAAGCTTGCATATTCTTAGCCCGGCTTGAATTTAGTTGCTAAGCAACCGGTGTATGGTAATTCATCCGCGAAATTTAAATCTTTGAGAAAGGATCCTGCGTTTTGCTGAATGGTCTCCAGGAGGAAAACAACTTGTGGGACCCGCAGCAGCTGCCACCATTCGACTACCGGGGCCTTGCAGGGCCGAGCCTGAACCGGGCCGCCCCCGCGGCCACTGCCACCACTCCACCTCGGCTCCCAGCAGGGCCCTCCCTCAGGGAGGCAAGCGGACTTTTGGCTGCCAACTGCCTAGACCCCTCCCGCTGGCCTCGGGTGCTCACTGGTTTTCACCTGAGGCCAACCTTCACCTGAATAAGTCGCCAGAGTCCCTAGGGATTCCCAGTCCAGGCCTGACTGAATTTTCCCATTCCTTCCCTTTGTGCTACACACACACACACACACACACACACACACACACACACACACACACACACGCGCGCGCACACACACACACACACTACCCACACTAGGAGCGGCCAGGAGAATGCCTGTTGCCCTCTTCCCAGACCCGTCTGAGGTCACTGCCAGAGCCCACTCTTCCTCGAGGAAAAGCGGGCTCATCAAGAAAGCAGCCCACAGCCCACCAGAAGGCCAGGCCGCCGCCACTGGCCGGCAGTGACATCATAGGCTCCTGCTCGCCAAGTTCGCGCCCACATTTTAGGATACAGGAACAAACACGGATGTGAAATCAAGAATGAAAGAGAGAGTAATCTAATTAATAGGCCATGAGCCAGGCTAACAAAATCAAAGAATCTGATTACACAAGTACCCCTCTTGCTATCTCCGCCTCCCCCCACCCCCTGCTCTTCCAGACTCCTCTCTATTTCCTTCCCTAGGCTGGAAAGTTCAGGAGGTAAACACAGAGCCCTCTGATTTCCTTATTGAAATCAAGATCAAGCCTATCCTGGGGCTCCCTCAGCCAGGAGGTCACATGGGCGACCTTCAGGCCCTGGGACTAGGAACCCCGAGGAATTGAAATGGCCATCCAAGCAAAGCAAAGAGCTCTGGCTGGTCCAGTGAAGCAAGGGGCCCCCAACTCTCTCACGCACCACTGCTAACAACAACACCTGCACTGATTACTTCTGTCTGTAGCCGGACCGGAGAAGGGGGGGGGGGGAGCTCGACCCTCGGTCGTTTTAAAAGGGTCTAAACATTTTGGTTGTTGTTGTTAAGCCTGGCATTACTCTTTTCAGTCCGTCACCTGCTCTGGATCGCTGAAAGACTCGAACTCTCAGCTGCCTTTCTCCTTCCCCCACCACAGAAGTCAAGCACAGCCAGGTGTTCGGGGTTTGACACTGAAACGCAGCATCTGATCGGTACAGCCGACCTCGTGCACTTGGGGAAAGAACAAAGTTCTTTAATATCTTTCCATTTTAAGAGGGTGGAAAAAAGCAGGCCCGCATCCTAAATATCTAATTTCAAGCCTATATGTACTGCCAATACCTGTTGCATTTATTTTAGAGTTGATTAATTACCCTGGAACTTGGGCAAACTAAACTCCATGTGGAAAGAATGTTTCTTCCTTCAATTTAGTTCTAAAAGCTACAAGTTATTGATGGCTCTTACTCTATTTACATACAAATTGGTGCAAATGTGCCCATCTCTTTAAATGCATTTTGTATAAATATATAAAAGTGTCATTTTTGATTTAGCTTGAAGACGTTGATCATTTATTACAAAAATAAACGAATAAATACAACAATATATTGTTGCTTCCAACAGGATAAATACTTTACAAATATATAATTTAAAAAGCAAATTTAATTGTTAAAATTATTTAAAATATTACACTCATTGATAAAACTATGAAGAGTATATACTGCATTTGATATAAGAACCAATTATTCTCTGAATGTTGAAAACCATTCATACAAAACAGATCATGAGCAAACACCGGAGGCCACGGAGAAGCAGAGGGAATCTCTAAGAGCAATAATGAACAGTCCTATTGAGAGAGAGAGAGAGAGAGAGAGAGAGAGAGAGAGAGAGAGAGAGAGGAATAATCCTTAGGTAATACTGAGGGAAAAATGCAAAGCAATAACAGCAAAGTGACTTATGTTTTTAAATACACCTTGAATTATTTATTGGAGAGAACTGTCAGGGGAAGGTGACTGGGTAGATGAGGTGATCAAGGCTTGGATCATGGCTCAAGAGCCCAAGAGCCACAGTCTACTGTAAACTACGAATGGGCCTAGCTTGAAACTAACTAGGTTGATGGGACAGAACTTTGCCACTTTCCTTTGGGTTGAAATGGGAGGAGGAGACGGACTGCAATGGAGGAAACAATTGGGAGGCTTACGAAGACATTTGTGCCGCAACGGAACACAATGACCAAATTCATTAAAAAGATCTGGTGATATATAACAATATTTTCATTATTTACATGTGTAACAATATGAGCCTTAGCACAAAACCTCTCGCTTTATATCTTTTCTGTCGTGTTTCAACCATGAATTTCATTTTGTAAATACATTCAAAGGGTTGACTTTAAAAAAAGTGCAAGCATCAGCTTCCTTTAGAAAAAGCAAAATGACAAACAAATTGCCTTGCTTGCCCAGCTTCTTCACCCCTAAATCAAGGCTTCTTCCAAAATAATCAGCAAAGGTTCTTTTTAATAGAAAACAGTGTAAAAAATCTAATTGTTAGCTCCCTTGTCCTCAGCTAAATCAAGTAAGTTGATACCTCCTAAAAATTTAAATAGATCCATTCCCTCTTCTAGTCAAGCACCACTATTCCAGGAGGAAAACAATCAATCAAACAAAACAAAACAAAAAGCACCCTCCCCCCAAAAAAACCCAACTCATGATTCCTCTCATATGCCAGTGGTGTGCTCCACTCACAAACAACCTGCCCTTTCCCCAGTTTCCAGCCAGGTCTTCTTGGCTTACTCTTACAGTCCCTCAAACAACAAGAGTAACAACACCAAAAGAAAAATGGTGGTGAGCCTCACCCCACCCCCACACCAAGTTGTTCCCAGGGAAGGGCAATAACAATAACAGGAGAAACAGAAAACAGCAACCCAGAGAAAAGTAAAATGTACTTTCTTATCTACAACCCCCTTTTGCTGAATAAATATGGACTCTTTCAGATTTCAGAAATCAGAATGATTGTGAGTTTTAGTGCAATTTAATGTCAAAAACAATGCCACCCGATAGATACATGGCTGTCTGGCTGGGGCTTGGTTTGTGCTATAGGGTCTCTCTGGGAGAAATAATTGTTCCTTACTCTTATAGTTTCCCAGGATTTTTGGACCCCTGAATCTAAATTATGGGGATGGGGGGGTGAGTCAGTGAAGGCGACAAAATTAGGCAAAAAGTTAGTGGTAGCTGAGTGGGATTGGGGAAAACTCTTGTGTAAAAATCACTGCTTTCTCCCTCAGTTTTTAAAGAGAAAAAAACCATACAGGGAGTCAACCAACCAGAGCCTTTCTCATCTTTAGCATCCACAACCCGAGGCACTACGTTTTCATCTTTCCATGTTGTAAATATTGATACATTGACGTGATTATTGTGACCACTCTGCAGGGGCTGATCTAAAAAGTGACCCGAAAAGCTAAAGCCCTCAGCACTGGAAAAGGTGAAGAACCAAGTTTCCGGAGGACCAAACCACAGAAATCAGCCTCGAGTCTGAGCTGATGACCATCCAAGTACAGAGTCAAGCAGGGCTCTGCAAGGTCTTCTTTCATGAAAGGAAGAAAAGCTACCATAAGCTTAATAACCGAAATTTAATCACATATAGGTAGTAATGGGGAGTAATTGATATTAAAATACTTCAAATGATTTATAAGCTATCCTTTGCAACTATTGATCTTCAGGAAAAAAAGAAACAGGGATATATTGGAGGGTAAGAAGAGGAGAGAGAGAGAGAGAGAGAGAGAGAGAGAGAGAGAGAGAGAGAGAGAGAGACTGAACTAAGAGGGGTTGTATTTACCATGATTGACCGGGTGGATATATTTTCAGTGGTGATGTAGCTCAATTATGCAATTCAAAACAGGTACCTTCAAGAAAATGGCTAGTAGGTATAGATCGCTCAGCAAAAACACTAGAGACACTGAAGCTGAGGGTAAGGAAAATACTGTGAAATTTATGGATCAACAAGAAGTGAACAACCTCTGTTGCTAAAGCACAGATGTTTTCAGCAATCCTAGCCTGTTCTGGAGGTTTCCAAACACACCTTTGCGTGGGGAAGCTCTGCTCCCTTGATGCTCTACGATTTAAGGATCTCCATTATAAAAAAATATTTTCTAGAGAACTCTTCTTCCCACACAGTGTTGATGCATCAGACACAGACTATTTCATTCTAACAAATTTATTTTCTCAATCAGCTCTTACGGAATCACTACTCAAATTAAATTACAATCAAAGGATCACATCAAAAGATACCCTTATTACCTAACAACTGTCCATATTTTCATTTCATTTTGATTTGTGCTCGTCTGAAAAAAACACGTAATACAAGATCTGGGGAAAAATAAATTACCGTTTTGCAGCAGTTCATAAGTATTCTGAATAAAATATTAAAAGAAGTCATTTAATGAAAATATAAAGCAAATATTTTTAGATCAACAACGGATCTAACGATTCTATATTGCCGTCATTTGAAAAGTCTGTTTATTAAAACCTACCAAAAACACTGCTTGGAAATGGCAGTATTACATAATCACATCCGCAGCACCCATTCAATCAAAGTTGGCAACGGATTGAGGGCAGAAGTCAAGGGAAGTGCGGCGGCTGGTGCTCTCTTTCCACACCCTTTTATCGGAGTCAGTCCAGAAATAAAAAATAAAAAAATGTTAATAAAAAAAATATTAGCGGTGGAATCTTTAGGCATGGTCCACCCCGAGTGGCAGTCGGCAAAGCCCGGGTTCGGTGGCGGTGGCCTGGCCTCTCTGGGCGGTCTCAAAGGCTGGGCCTTGGCCCCCGCAGCTGTGCCCTCCCCGCTGGCGGCTGGATGTGCCTGGCCTTCAGTCTCGCCCGGGCTCTTTCGCGCTGCTTTTATTTCCAAGGTTACCGCGAGGATGCTTTCTTTTGGCTTTTCTATTCAGTCTGTGAACTTCAGAAATTGTGAATCTTTTCCCCCGCCCCAGACTCTGTTTCTCCTTCCTTCCCATTTCATAGTTGATCTATTTTTTCCCCAAAGACTTTAATATGGCCAAGAAAAACACTGTTCTGGAGTAGAGTCAGACCTGCATGAAACCTGGTGCATCTTTCTTTTCAGGTCGCTCCCAATAAAGTTTCCATGGATCTTTTAGGCAGCCCTTTAGGAAGAAGTGAAAGAAAGGGAGGAGGGGTGTCTCTCTTGCCTCAGAGGGGAGGACGAAGCAGGTGTTCTCCACCAACGCCATGAAGAACATCTCGGGTGTACAGTACCTCAAGAGTGCAGTTTTGGTGCGTTAGGCATCTTCAACCTTCTTTCAAAATAGAAACAAAACACCACCAGAGTATTATCGAGATGTCCCGGTTGCCCCCTTTTCCTCTTCCGGTTTTGTTTGTTATATATGCATATAAAACAGTCTTGGTATTTATTATGCTTTAATTTTTTTTTTGGTCCCTCCTTCCTTGGACTTCAAAAAGAGTCTCCTTGGTCGGTGTCTCCCCAGTCGTTCTCCCCTCCTCCTAGGGCCCTGGCACGCCTGTCTTTGGGCGGAGGGGAGGCGGCCGAGACGCACTGGCCCAGGCCAGGTGCTGGGTCTGCGCGGCGGCAGCGGCAGCGGCGGCGGCGGCGGTGGCGGCGGCGGCGGCGGCGGCGGCGGCAGCGGCAGCGGCGGTTCTTGGCGGCGGCTCGGAGACGGCGGCGGCGGCGACCGTGGCGGCGGTGCTGACAGCGGCTGCGGAGGTGGCGGCGGCGGCCCTCTTCGCGCTGCGCCCCCGGCCTTCACTGCACACTGGTCTGCAGCCCGTGGTGCGGTGGCGGTGTGTCAGCGCTCACGGTACCCACCTGCGAGTAGACATCGTCCGGCGTCTGCTGCTGGATGCCCGGGGGCGTCATGCGTTTCTCTTTTTGGCGCCGGTTGCAGAACCAGACCCGCACGACCTCCTTTTCCAGCTGCAGGCTGTCGGCCAGGTTGGTGATTTCCTGTGCCGAGGGTTTAGGGCACTTGAGGAAGTGGCTCTCGAGAGCGCCTTTGACGCTCACCTCGATGGAGGTCCGCTTCTTGCGCTTGCGGCCCTGGGCCGCGATCTTGTCGATGCTCGTGGGGCTGCCGGTGCTCGAGTCCGCCTCCTCCAGCCACTTGTTCAGCAGTGGCTTGAGCTTGCACATGTTCTTGAAACTGAGTTGCAGGGCCTCGAAGCGGCAGATGGTGGTCTGAGAGAACACGTTGCCATAGAGGGTGCCTAGAGCCAGTCCCACGTCGGCCTGGGTGAAGCCCAGCTTGATGCGCCGCTGCTTGAACTGCTTGGCGAACTGCTCCAGGTCGTCAGACGTCGGCGTGTCCTCGTCCGAGTGCGGGTCGTGGCTGTTGAGTCCCGGCCCCGCGCCGCCGCCGCCGTGATGCGGGGGTCCCTGCGCGTGGTGCGGATGCGGCGGGTGCGGGTGAGCGTGGTGGTGATGATGGTGATGATGCTCCGCCAGCTCGGGCGTGTCCCCGCGCACCAGCCCCGGGTGAACCAGACTCTGGGCTCCACCACCCGCGCCTCCACCGCCGCCGCCGGGACCCGGGGGCGCGCTCAGCATGCCGTTCACCGTGAAGCCTCCGGGCTGGGAGTAGAGCAGACTCTGCGGCGGCGGCTGCTGGCCGCCCGCCATGGACGGGAGATGAGCGGCTGCTGCTGCTGCCGCGGCGGCAGCGGCGGCGGCGGCGGCGGCCCCCCAGCCCCCAGGGTGGCCCTGGTGAGGGGGCGGCGGCGGAGGCCCGAGATGCGGAGGCCCGCGGTGGTGCAGCGCGGTGCCGGCGTGCAGATCTTCGCGTCCAGCGCCACCCTTCACGTCGGGGCCCTGTGGCGGCGGCGGCGGCGGCTGTGGAGGCTGCTGTGGGCTGCCGGCCATGCCCACCGCGCTGCCCGACCACGGCGAGCTGGCTTCCACGGCGGCGGCGGCGGCAGCGGCGGCGGCGGCGGCAGCGTGGGGCAGGGCGGTGACCCACTGGTGCGCGTGGCTCAGCATATGGCCGCCGTTGCTGGCGGCCATGGCCCCCTGCATGAAGTCGCTCTGGACCATCTTGACCGAGGACGGGTCCCCCCGGTAGGCGCCGGAGGTCACAGCGGCGCTCCCGGGCTGCATGCCACCGCCGCCGCCCCCCGCCCCGCCGCCGCCGCCACCGCCCCCTCCGCCACCGCCCGCCCCGGCCGCGTCCGAGTGCACAATGGAGCCGGCCGTGAGCAGGCTGTTCCCCGGCAGGTAGGGGTTAGAAGCCGCCGTGGCCATGCCGCTCCGCTCCCGCCACCCCACCGCCGCCACCACCGCCGCCGCCGCAGCAGCAGCCGCGGCCGCCGCCGCCGCCGCCGCCGCCGCGCCCCCCCGCCTCCCGCCTCCTCCCCCCGCTCCTCCTCCCCCGCCCCGGGTCCCCGCCGGCCCCGCCGCCTTCGCCGCCGCCTCCTCCTCCGCCGCCTCCGCCCCCGCCGCCGCCGCCGCCGCGGCCCGGGGCTGCAGCTGCAAGGCCGCTCGGCAGGGCGCGGGGGTCGCGGGCGGGCCTCGGTCAGCGGCAGCCGCTGCAGCAGCCGCAGCAGGAGCAGCGCCCTGGGGAGGGGGGATCGCTTCTCGGGGTGAGCTCCGTGGCCAGCCCCTTCAGGGGGGGTCGTGGTCTCCCCCCTGGCCGGGAGCAATCGGCTCTCTCCAGCAAGGCTCGCCCAGTGGGGCGGGGACCCGTACTTCGGGCGCTCTCTCCGGGCGCAGGGGCTCCGGTTGTTCCTCCTGTCCTCGTCCTCGAGCGGGTGCGGACTCTGCCCCGGCGCGGGGCTCTGTCCACCTGCTAAGCAAAGGTTTCACGCGAGACAACAAAGGACGAAACGGTTCCTTTCTTCCTCGGCCAAATTGTGGGTGGCCAGCAATCGGGCCGCTCCTTGCTAGTCCCCTGGCTTCTCTCCTCTTCAGCAAGACATTTCACTGTTTCCCCCTTAGCATAGTAAAACTTTTCCGGTCCTTACTGGCGTGGTGATACTGGCGGCTCGCGTCTGCGGAGTGGGGAGGCTGGCTCCTGTTCTCCCCTTCTGGTCCTCTCCTTTCAAGTTTTGTTCTGTCCTAGAAAAACTTCTTGCGATGGTGCATTTCTCTGAAGTTGCTATTGCCGGAGCTCTTGGATGTCTCTGAAACAAGAGTCCCTTTTCATTTTCCTCGCAACAGTCACGGTCTGGTGCGACATCTTTCCTTTTGGGCAGAAATTAGGAAACAAATATAACAAGGCAAAAATTGAACAGGAAAAAAATGTCGAATTGCTCTGTTACCTTGTTGCTGAAGGTTGGGGTTGGTGTTTTATTTTTTCCCCGGCAGTTGTCTGGAGAAGGAGGAAGAAGAAGAGTGCATTGGTGGAGATGGAGATGTGTGTGTGCATACAGGGGATCCTTGATACACAACCAACTCCTGTGGGCACGTTGTACCGCTCCTAGAGTGCCCGACGGCGGGCGCGGGCGCGGGCGTGCCGGGGCAGAGTTGCAGCCGGAGCTAGCTCTGCGCCCGGGTTCTCTCTTTCTCCCTGTCTCACTTTCCCTCTCCCTCTCTCTCTCTCTCCCTCTCACGAGCGCCCGCTCTCGCTAGGATCTGACAGTTCGCTCCCTGTCCCTCCCTCTCAGAGCAGGGACTGTCGAATGTTTACCCTCCGCCGCTAGCGCGCACCCACCACCACACTTTCCCAAATACAA